>APFE031558421.1:0-12231 GCA_000404065.3 Pinus taeda
TTAATAATATATAAATTAAAAGTTGAGATTTGGTTTTAAAGTAGTTAGGTTTTTTTTGTGATTAATTTAAAAAATGTCATATGAAATTAGTTACGGTTTTTTTTTTACAAAAATGATTAGAAATTTCATTAAGTATGTGTTCGGAACGTAGTAAAAAACCCAAGAAACGTTTACATTCAATGCAGATGCATAAGATCTTCTATTCAGACCATATATGGAGTTTCAAAAACTACTATGCTATACTATCTTGTTCATACATTATGCAAAGTTACTACAGTTGTAAGCTCTACACAATTTTCCACAAAACACAATACTTTTGCATAATTTAGACATAGATCAACTATGGGGGATCAATAGACATCTTATCTAAGAGTACTCCTAAGGCGTTGCATGTTGTGCTTCGATTTTCTTTGGCATTCCTCTGCAGTTGCATGTCAACTAATTGGTGTCGAATCCAATTGATTTCATCTTCAAATTGGTTCATTTTTTACTGGAGCTTTTATAATTCTTCAATTAGGAACATAATAGAAAATGATTATTGCCTCATCTATTGCTTTAGCTCGTTATACCCATCATTATTACCTATGGGATAAACGGGACATAGATGGAAATGGCTAGGACACACAAAACCGGACTCATGATCATCTTAATTTTCCATGTGGAACTAAGACACTAATTGGATCGAGAACACCCACACTGAAATGAGCACGTTGTTGGAGTCGGAAAGAGAGTGGGAAACATAGTGAATGGGCCTATTGTGTGCTATGAATAGGCCCATACTCACCCAAATAAGGACGAAGTGGAAAGCCATCACATAGAACATGGCAAAGATGAGATTAGACAAAGGAAAGTATGGACATTTTCATGTTGGGATGTTAATCAAGAGCTCAAGTCCAAGTATCGAAAATGCTCAAATTTGAAAGTGCTTAGATGGGGTTGGAACCTGAACGACTAGATAGGTCTCGTCCTCCTGATTCCGGCGCCACGGACAGTTCGAAAAATGGTCTCCTTATGCAGAAGTTATGTCAAAAAGAAAATCACCCAATAACCTTTAATTTTTGCATTTTTTTTCAAAAAAAAAATAAATACTCTGAAAATATTCCATAGAATATTCCTAAAATATCCTCAAAATATTCCTTTTTGAGAGCCAATAGGGAATTTTCCATAGAATGTTCCTGAAATATCCTCGAAATATTCCTTTTTGAGAGCCAATGAAAGGGTGCCACGTGGCAAGCCCGGAGGCCACCACGTGGCCCCAAGGGTGAACAACTTTGGGCTATGTCAAAATTTTGGGCGAACTGTGGTTTAAACCCACGAGTTACCTACCAATACACCAAAGCTACAGTTCTTGTTATTGGTGCGGGAGAAACATTAGTTGAATTTTAATGAATGGGAGGTCCCTAAGGGGACCAGCCCCCGCTCTGATAAGACCATACTCCAGAAACCATGGCCAAGCGCTTAATACAACCGGCAGTTAAGGCGGATCACCGTATTACGTGGTCACATTATAGAACGCGGAAAACTTGGGTTATCACACAGTTAACTAACCGTTCAACCGAAGTTCAGGCTCAAACTCCGAGATTAACCCAAAATCGCTGGGAAACGGTCACATGCATTTAAATGGAACTAACAGTTAGCGCTGAAGTCACAGTTAGTATGGTGGAGGCGCCAAATTTGGCGGTCCCACCATATTTGGCGAGCCTATCTGGCCCTCTAACTTTAGCTAACTGGAGTCTTTTCATGGGAAACAGGAAGTTCAATGAATGAGCCATAACTTTGGCTAGGAAAGTCCTTTTTGGACGTTTTTTTTTTTTTTACTATTTAGATGATTTTGAAAACATTGGCATAGGTTAAAGAGCAGTCAAAGGTCGTTCTTAGGTGTTTTTGCTCCATGGAAGTTCTAGGAGTCACTAGGGCCTATTATTTTGGGAGCTATATAGGGTTGCAGGTATCCATTGGATGAGCACCAGTAGTCATTTCTGACTTATTTGAGCGTTTTGAATCCATTTTTATAGTCCATTTCACATGTTAAGGCTTGAATTCAGTTGTACAATCATTTTGAGTTTTTAATCAAATCAAGGACATGCCCATTTGGGAGCCTTGGACCCAGCAGATGTAGCCCAGGAGGGGTGAACTGCTTCATCAACTTCTTTTTCATCTGAGGTTGAGTTATTTTGCAGAAAAAAATTGTTTTAGTGTGTTAAACAGAAAAAGGAAATAATTCTTCTATACTTAAATGGGTCATAAACAGCTGAAAATTTCATTTGTTTTTAACTGCAAGACAAGTACATCATGTTAACATGTATATTTACTGAATTGAATACCTTGCTAAGCATTTCAAGTAGTTTCAAATTTAGATCAGATGTGAAGAAAAGGAAGGGGAACACTTGCACTCTGGTATGAAACCAGCTCATAAAAAGATAGAAAAGATAGATCAATGCCTTAGAAATAAGCCTCTTCGAGGGGGAAACCTCCTCTACATTACACAAATGAATAATTCTTGTATAATACAAATTACAAGACCTCCTTTCTATATGTAGGACTCTAAGGGGTCATATATAATCAGAGCCAACATAACAGTAAAAATGTAAGGGCACAATAATAACAATAATGGGCTTCTATGGGGCACAATAATAATAGTATGGGGATTACATGGGTACAACAATATAATAAGGGGGTTGCACTAATAACAATAAGGGGTTACACTAGTAATATAGGGGCCTAACATGCCTCTCTCCTTCAAAAAGTGTTGTTCTCGATGCTTGAGTAGGTCAAGATGCTTCCGTATAAAATTCTCATCCTCCCATGTGGAATCTTTAGGGGGTAAGTTCTTACACTTGATGAGATACTATGAAATTGATCGATTTCATAGCTATCAATTTCTTCTTTCTGTGATTGCTTCAGGTTCCAATATGATTTTTCCTTCCTCGTCAAGTTCTAGCAATATTATTTCAAATAGGATCTTCTGCAACTTTTAAATGAGTGGCCACACTTCTTCGTCATTCTTCCATTCATCCTTTGCTTCATTTATCCAATCTGGTTGGATAATAGAAATAGCACAAAACAATGCTTCCACATCCTCATCATTTCTTGAGAGTGCATCTGCAACAACATTTTGCTTCCATTTTTTGTAGATGATTTCAAAGTCATAACCCAACATATGTGTGACCCATTTTTTCTATTCTTCTAAAGGTAATCTTTGTTCTAAAAAGTATTTAAGACTATCATGATTTGTTTTTACCATGAAGTGTCTTCCCATTAGGTAAGGTCATCATTTATTAAGTGCATGTAGTATTGCCAACATTTCCTTCTCATAAATAGCTTGCTTGAGGGACATTTGCTTGTATGGATGCAGCCGTAAAAATACACAATCGCCTACATCAAAACTTCTTTCACTGTGATGTTGAGCTACCTGTTGTTTCATTCGATTCTGCACCAAAGTGGCGTTATCCTTTAAAAGTTGGAGAACTTGTTATTGATGCTCAATGTGATCTTTCACTACTTGAACCTTTTTTTTCCTCATATGTCCTTCCGTCTTGAGAGTTTGAGGAGTGGTAATTCCTGCCAATGCATTAAGATATGGTTGGATTATTTTCTTGATGCTCGATGTGATCTTTCACTTCTTGAACCTTTTTCTTCTTGATATGTCCTTCTATCTTGAGAGTTTGAGGAGTGGTAATTCTTGACAATGCTTTACAAGATATGGTCAGATTCATTTCTTCTTTATCTAGGGTTGGTTCCTGGTTTATATCCTCTTCTTTTGATGTTTCTTGATCCTTTTCTTCCTCATCTTCACAATCTATGTAAAATAATTTCTTCTCAGCACACTTATTACTTTTAGTGTATTTGCTATCATAAATGTAACAAAGCCCTTTTTCTCCTTTTTCTTCCAATTGTTATCATGAAAACCTTGTAGGTTGTGCAAGGCTAGGAGAAAAAACACTTCCATATTTATAGTTGTGAGTGGTAGGATTCCTTATTTCCATAATTCTTCTTTCAATATTTCTTTCCAACCTGAATGCCTTCTCCAATGAATCAGGTTCCTAAAGACGAACCTCGTGTTAAATATTATCCTTTAAATTCCCTATGAAGACATCAATCATTTGCTTCTTTGGAATATCATTTACCCTTATACTCAATTTTTTGAAGTCCTCAAAGTGCTCTAACGTTGAACCCTTTTGTTTGTGATTTGTCAATTGGCTAAAGAAGGTGTTACTCTTAGTATCCTCATAATGTGCTATCATTTCTTCAATAAAAATTGACCAAGTGACAAGTGGTTTACGAGAACAAAGACCTTTATACCATAAAAATTGATTCGGTTCTAAATATAAATATGTAATATGTACCTTTTGTAACAGTTGCATCTCATGTAGATCAAAATATTGCTCCATCTGTAGTATCCAATTTATTGGATCCTTGCCATCAAACTTCCTCATATATCCTTTTCTTGATTTTAGGAGCTCGATCTTGAAACGACTGTAACTCTTCATTTTGGATCTCCATGGTCTGCAATTTCGTCTTGCAGTATCCCTGTGCATCCTCTTTCCAATGCCACTAGTCTGATCGAAAGTGGATTCTCCAAGAAAGAGTTATGCCCAATCTCCCAAGATGACTTTCTTATATACGTTTTCAATAGAGCAAAATTTTACGAAGTGCCATGTGTTACTATTTTGACCTTTAGACCCAAAAACAATACACCAAAAAGTCCAGTCCATCCTATTTTTGTAGCTTCTTACAAAATTTCAATATGATGATCAAAGAGAACATTATGATGATTTTCCCCAGGTCACCTGTTTGGTATGTAATTCGGGAGCCTGCAAAAACCATAAATGTCTTGGAATTTATCTACAAAAATATAGTGAAACAAGATCTAAAATTTGGGCCCGAGCTTCACCATAATTTCGTCTCAAATGGGTTTTAATTTTAGAGTCTAAACCTTCATAGAAAACAAATTATAGAGAAAATTCCATGATGACCTGTTTGAGATGGAACTCTGGAGCTTACAAGAACCCTAACTTCCGCAGATCATATATCCGAAAATATAGCAAGAAAAGATTTGAAATTTGGACCTGAGATTCAGAACAATTTTGGATCAAATGGGTTTTTGTTTTAGCTTCTGAAACATCACCAAAAAAAAAAAGTTATTGTGGAAATTCCACGATTACCTATTTGGAACATGGAAACCCTAGAATCCAAACCTCTGATACGAAATGTTATGAAACCAGCTCACAAAAAGATAGAAAAGATAGATCAACGCCTTAGAAATAAGCCACTTTAAGGAGGCAACCTCCTTTACATTAAAAAAACCAATAATTCTTGTATAATACAAATGACAAGACCTCCTGTCTATATATAGGAGTATAAGGGGCCATAATATAGTTAGATTCGACATAACAGTAATAATGTAAGGGCACAATAATAACAGTAATGGGCTTCTATGGGGCACAATAATAACCGTATGGGGATTATATGGGCACAACAATATAATAAGGGGGTTGCACTAATAACAATAAGGGGTTACACTAGTAATATCGGGACCTAACATCCTCACATAGGGGAATAAAAGAGGACTTAATGGAAAAAGAAAGGGAGAGAGAGAGAGATAGAGATAAACAAAGTGGGTTGGGAAGAGAGAGCAAGTTCCTTGGGAGATTTTTGTGTCTTTTCCTGAATCCTAACTCTCCAACAGACACTAGTCTCAACTACTATCAGGAGGCATTTAACACTGAAGCGAGGCAACATGTGTAGTGGTGGAGGTATGAAATAGCTGATCAGGGGCATAACTAGGCTAATTATCAATTTGTAACCTAGAGTTGGTGCCTTTTTCTTTGTGACTCTAGGAAAAAATTCCCCTCACTATGTTTGAGATCCTATTGTCTAAGCCTATGTGGAAGTATGGAGCCCGGTAAATGAGAAAACCACTAGTGTAAACTTCCCTTGAGCAAGCAATTCCTCAAACCTTGGATTTGGATCAAGGGTGTTCGACTACAAGAAAGGTTGCAGTGTAGTTGGTGTAAGGTTAGGAGGAGAGTGAAATCCCTCCTTCAGTTGCCATCCTTTTCAATTAATTTTGATAAGGTATTCTTGAATAATGCATGCCTAATTGGATTCATGACCCATGATTAATCATGTGCCATTTATATAAGAATGCATGATTAATTGTAATCGGGATTGACTAGCTAAGTTACTTGTGTATCTGTGATGTTTATGAGTTGTAGGTTTCCTAATATGATGTTGATTGGTGATATGATATCTCTCAGGACTGATCTTGTTGGTGGAAAATGGTGATTAGGTTGAGACCCTAGGTTAGGGAATAAGGGCCAACCAAGGGTATGTTGTAGTCTAGCATAGCATTGGAATTTTCACCTTACTCAAGAAGAATAAGGCATCTCACTTGAAGCACGCCATGACCTTACTTAGTTAAGGGATTGGAACCAGGAATCAAGATAAATTACACAAGGATACCAACACTCGTTAAACTCAGAACCAAGGCATAAGACATGTAATTGATGTAGAAGACAACAACTAAAGTATTTGAAAGAACATAGAGTACACATATCCATTCATAATAAAATTTTAAAGGGGACTGGTCTGAATTTAAACAGGAATGTGCCAAATTACAGATATAACCATAAATACAAAGATGCAACAGAAATAACATTTCATTTCATTAATATCAAATATTGAAATATGCTTACAAACATAATGGAAATAAGACTAGCTCAGGCAATGGTAGCTTATCTCTGAGAAGGGATGTGGTGGTTACATACTCTAAACTGTGTTACAATGAGGCTCAAGGGCCTATTTATTATTTAAAAACATGAGGAACCCTAAACAACCAAAACCCTAACCCCAAGAGATGAAACACCAAGAGTTTATGGGCCCTGTTGGGGTTATTTGGGCAGCCAACTTCACGGGGTCGTAACTTGGACATATTATCTCCGTTTGGTGTGTACAATACCTTGTTGAAAATGTCTCTCCAACTCTTCGAGTACTATAGGTTTTGTTCTAGACCCTTGCCTATGGCTATGGGCCTACAATGTACCTCAAAGAAACACCATTTAGGGGGTCAAAACTGCTCTAGAATCGAAAAACTACTCTGGAATAGTAAATGTTGAAATAAACAAGGAAATAATTGTAACTGACTATAGGTGTACGTTGAGTAGGTGGGTCGCCACCAATATCCACCTGGATCAAGGACACATAAAACCAACATAAGGAGATCATAAAACATCCCTGAAACTTCCTCTTTCATTTGTTTCAACCAACGTTACATCATTACATTTAAGCTTAGATGCTCTCTAACCAGAAAAATAACTAGGAATATGATATACTATATGGATAGGTGATTACAGAATCATGTGGTCTCAATAGGCTCTGCAACAACATCATGGTACAATCTCTTCTCTCCTCCTTTTTGTCATTTCCTTTGTCCTTTTAAGCAATCTTCTCGCTTGGACTGTTGCTTTCATCCTCAGACACTTCACCCTTTCCTTTTTGGTTGCTTCTGTTTATTAGATGCAACTGCTTCCTTAGTTGTTAACAAACATTCTAGCTTAGCTATCACTACATGTGCCCTGATTTCCCTGGCCAATGATCGACAACTACCAAACTTTAGTTGATTATGTCTCCTTCGTTGGTTTCATTATTAGTGACTTCCCATTGGTCACCTTTGGTCAAAATGTGGTTAAACATCAAAACATGACAAAATATTGTTCTCAAAACGAAGGACCCAACAGATCTTGACCACAGTCCATTAACTCACCCCTAAGTCAATCATTTGTTGGTGTTGTCAATGCTTCTTGTTGTTGCGGTGCTCCTAGTGGTGATTCTCATGCTTGTCCCATTCCTTCAAATGAAGGACCATCTCTCAGACAAACTAGATGGCTACAATTTTGAACTGTGTGTACTCAACAAGTGTTGTCCTCCATGGACCTATGAGAGTGCGTGCTTGATCAATGAACTATGTTGCGAGTTCAACTATTGGTTGAGGAGGTTGTGTCACTAAGATGGCATTACATTGAGTTTCTTAATCTATGTTGATATGTTGTATCTTCTACAAGCGGTAGTGTGCTAGTGGCTTAAGGTCACAGAGTAGAGTCTTTGTCTCATGCAATTTGTCCTCAATTTGCTGGATTTTGTTTTCAATGACATCTTCCTGTGCTCGGAGATCATTTTTCTAGTTGAGGTCTTGAGTTTCCATGGAATGGTTGAAGAGTTGATTATCCAGTTGGTGCAAGGGGCAGACCGATTGAATTTTATTTGCAAGGCATCCTAGCAAGTCTCAAATTTGAGCTAAGAGTTCTTTAGATTCCCCCATAGTCTGGATGATAGAGACTTTCAGACAAGCGGCTTCAGTGATTCCCTGCTTGATTTCGTTGGCATACTAGGATGTTGGATCCGGTAGTGCCTTTTGAGTGGCAGCAATAGTTATTTTGAGCTCTTTGTTTGTTGAGATGATGTCAATGTAGGAAATTCTGATATGATCGCAACATTATGAAAGAGTGCAAGCTGAAAAGTCTTTGGTGCATCTAGTACTATTTCAACAACTGAGGGCTAGAGATCTTAGAACTTTGCACTTATTTCGTCAACCCATTTCTATAGAATTTGCTTCTCCTAAAAAAATTGATCTCTTTCTGTAGCCATGTAAAGAATTTGTTTTTGTTGCTACCTGTGCTTGATTGCTGGATTGTTGTGCAATGCCTCCACTTGGTGTGTAACCAATTGAATAAAATTAAACAATTAAGATGACGACCAAATCTGGAGGTCATCAGGCATCATATTAGTAGGTGTAGGGTATCGGCTTTGTAGCAGTTGGCCGCTAGCAACTGATTTCTCAAACTTCCCTTGGGGTGAGGTCTCCCACTACGAGGGCTCGAAAATGTGAGTACTGTTATGGTCTTGTTTTGAATGCAGTGGTGGTATGGAGGCAGGGTTGGATGATAGAGGAAAGGAGTGTATGGCTTCTATGCTCGGGTTCTCAAGGATGATAGGCTAACTGATTACCATTATGAGGTTGGGTCCTAGTAGTAAAGATAACAAAGATTTATTAGCGGACTCCATATTTGTAGGGGGAATTGTGAGTTCTTCATTTGTAGTATCTGTAATGGACTGGATTGCCGAGTCTACCTCCATTTCCATTTAGGCACCAAGAATATTTTCGGATGGAGTAATGTATGAGATGGTGGCTAAGGGTGAGGTTTTTCAGGCTCCTGGATTCCGTGACATTGGGAATATAGTGGATGTGGACAACGAATTTTCCTCAGTGATTGGTGTGTTGGTATGATATTATGGTTCCAATTCTATAAGATCAACCAATCAAGTCGAGGTAGCTTGAACATGTTTCTTTGGAATTGATGGTGGCTTGGTGGAAATTGGAGAGTGTTTCAAATGGTGGGTTTAGTATAAGAATGAAGGCCCACTAAGGGAATTGAATCAAATGGCTAGTCTATAGGCCACATAAGTAATTGGACTAACATTGATAAATTCAGAAAATGAAGGGAAATGACTTACTGATGCCCCAAGACCCTCCAGAGTATTACAAAAGGACATCATCTTTGTCTCGAGCTTATTAAGGACTAGATCAACTGTTTCTTCTTCCATTCACTTCCAAGAGGTGGAAGGGGTTTCGCTAGGAAATATATTAGGAACCATCCCTTCAAATAAATATGCCATCTTATCATCCTGAATTTCTCCAAAAACTCTAGGTCAGGACATGACTTAAGTATGGAATGTGTCCTCTGAGAGAACAAAGGGTTGAGTGCTCTTCTGTAATGTGTCTAGGTTGACACATTCACGTCGAATCCAAGTGTTTCCATGGCTTATGCCAAACCATATATCTTGTGAATATTCATATAGGAGAAATGGTGGGATCTTGGCCCTGCCTTTGGTGACAGCTAGCATCTTCTGATAACATCTAGCACAAAGAAGCCTCAATAATTTCCTTGTTGTTGTCTTTCCCGAAAGTCTGCCATGGTACATATCTGAATGCGAGGGGTTGATCCTTGGCAACAGGTGTTATCTCTCTGCCTTTTGGTGGGAACCACTTTATCATAGCTAAGGAAGCAACAATGTATCCATATATAAAATATGTTTCCCTCTTTTATAAATCTTCATAGGCTTCAAAGAGCTCATGTAACAAAAAATTGCACCAATTTAATTGTGTGCCTTACACACAATATTTCCCTACTGAAATGGTGTCCAAGGTGCACTCTCCCATTGAGTAATCACACATAAGCTGTCCAACAATTTTATAGTAGGCGAATTTGATGGTAGGCTTGTTAATTGTTTCAAAAAGAGCTCCCTTACCACCACGCTTGTTAAAATTATGCAACTACAGTCAAATTTTATTTTGGACAGCTCATATGATGAAGATAATAATTGGAATAGATTTCTCTTTTTGAAAGGACCAAACTTGACCTAAGGATCACCTCATTTGGACAAGAAGAAGTTGGTTTCTGAATTTATGTTCCCACTCATGTATATTGGATCATGTCATCCCTATGCATACGTACAATTGGATAGGTTGGCCTCAACATGAAGTAGACCCTCATGGAAGCCTATAAATATAAGAGACCTCAAACTCATTTGGACACAATTGATCAAGCCATCTTCTCCTCTTCTATTGTCTTGGTTCACACAGGTATGACGAAGAAGGTTCACACAAGGGTCCGAAACAACAGGGTTGAAGCTCGCATGAATCTAGGGTTTTTGTTTCTCAGTCGCTAACTCATAACTAAGCATTCTCGACCCCAAACACATACAAAGAAAGGTCAAGGGTGCGTGTGGGAAGTATCAGATGCTCATACAGAAGTTTGAAGGGAATGTCTGGGTTTCTAAAGTAGATTAAGGAGTTTGGTCCCCTAACGCACACACAAAGTTGATCTGGATTTAAACAAGAACGCAATAAAATACAGAGATAACCATATACACAAAGATGTAATGGAAATAATACTTCATTTCATTAATGGAAAATACTGAAATATGCTTACAACCGAAAATAGAAATAAACCAGCTAGGGCAATGGTAGGTTATCTCTGAGAAGAGATGTGTGGCTACATGCCTCTGAACTGTCTTACAATGAGGCTCGAAGGCCTATTTATTGTTGAGAAATAATGGAAAACATTCCAAAACCTAACCCTAGAAGATGAAACGCCAAACTATGGGCCCTGTTTGGGTAAATTGGTACATCAACTTCCCAGGGTTGTAAATTTGGCATACGATCTCCGTTTGACGCGCATGATAGCCCATTGGAAAGATCTCTCCGAGGACTACGACGGGAAAGACGATTTTTTATCTAAAAAATTGCGGGCCTCAAAATGGCTCCGGAAGTTCAGGACCCGAAAAACTGCTAAAAATAGTAAACTGCGCTATAATTAAGGAAACTGAAAATGTGAAAAAGACAATGATGGGGGTCCAGATGGACTTGGCAGGTGGCCACCAATATCCACTGGATCATCCCTCCCCCCTTAGGAAGCAATGGTCCCCATTGCGTTGAGTTCCTCCATGAGATGAGGGAACTTCTGCTGCACTTGGTCTCTGGTGAGCCACTTGCCTTGGTGAAGGAGTTGTCCTGCTTTGACAACTCGATATAGCTGGATATTCTGCTGGCGAGTGTGCTTGATCTGTGTGTCCATGATCCGATCAGTTGCAGCTTGTTCCATGCAAGCTGGATTTAACTGTGTGGGTGTGAGTTGTTCTTGCAATGTCGGACGTGTCTAGTAATGGCGGAAAGTATGGCCGAAGGCGGCCGACATTGAACACCGGGGGCAGGCCAAGGAATGGGGGAATACTGAGCTCAAATCCATTGTCTCCCACAGCCTTGGTAATGGTGTAAGGGCCATATCGGAGTGGTCTGAGTTTCCGATAGGCTCCGGTAAGGCGTTCCTTTTGCAAATGCAACCAGACTTTGTCACCCACCTGAAACTTGTGTGGCACCCGATGTTGATCATGTCGTTGCTTGTACTTAGCATTAGATTTCTCCTGAATGTCATGGACCTGCTGGCGAATATGTTGGATGTGCTCAATGAAGCTGTTTGCCTTATCTGTTTCAGACTGGACATGAGTAGAATCTACATGAGTAGCTGCAAATGGCATGGCCACATCGATGGGACATAGTGGCTGGAATCCCAAGCCCACCTGAAAAGGGCTGTGGCCAGTCGAGCTGTGGAGAGCCCGGTTGTAGCTGTGCTGAACATAGGGGAGGCTCTCGTCCCCTGTGCGGGGATGCTT
>APFE031558422.1:0-34760 GCA_000404065.3 Pinus taeda
CTTGTTGTGGACAAGTTGTTCCCAAGGTCTGATGATGGGCTTGGGAAGTGCAGACTGAGTTTCTGCATCTGCATGTACAACTGCTGCTTTATTGGGCACTGGATCTGAATGAACTTCAGCAATATTGTCTTGCTGTTTATGGGAGTCTGTTTCATTGTTCTAAATAGAAACAGGTTCAGAATGATGACTCCTCTGTTTTAATTCTTCTTGCTGTAGCTTTGTCTCAAGCTGCAAAAACTCAATATTCTCCTGCGCATTTTGTAGACATATTTTAATATTGAATAGAGAGGTTTTGTTGATCTTAACCATCTCATCAACAGTGGAATGTATCAGAGTATTTAACAACTCTAATGTATTATCAAGTCTAGTCATTTTCTTCATTATCTTATACGTTAAAGAAACTGATCACAACTATCAACCAGTGAAGAAGAAGCAACAATTACTCACAATTCAATGTCACTGCAATATCCTTTGTAAATGTCAGCAAATGATCAGTGTGCAACATAAAAGATTACAATCAGCTCACCAAACTCTTTATGCAACAATGGAATCAAGGAATCAATGCACTATAATGAGTTTTAAATACAATGCTACACTGGAGCAGCAGCAACTGCAAACTTGCTTGGATCCTTCAAATACTTGTTCACTCTTCAACGTATATCAAAACTTCAGTATCAGCTAGTGAGACGAATATACAGCCACACAAACAGCCTCTAAATGGCATCCAAATTGTGACAAACTCATTCTAGTATGGTAGAAATTGACCCAGAATACTAACAAACCAACTAGCAGCAATATATTAAGTAACTCGATAACTGTGTTTGAGCTCCTCCAAGTACCACACACAAACACTTTATAATTCGGCTCAGATCAGGAAGATGAACTGTGGAACCAATTAAAAATTCAATTCATATACCATGAATAACTCAATGTTTCACCACAAACTAAATTTGTTCTGTTCATGCATATTCTTCGTCTCCATTTGATCTGGTTTCAACCTTCAAATTTTGAATCCCTGAGATGAAAGGCACAGATTTGCTAGGGCCTTTTCTCTTCCACCTAGCGAATGAACAATTTCACTGGTAAGAGTATGAAGGGAAAATTTCTGATGGTGCTGAGGTTCTAGGAGATGCTGGAGAACCAATTCTCTTCCCATAATAACAACGATTTTAAGGATGCGCCAGATGAGTTTGATGAAACAACAGCTGAGGAGATTAGTCGACTCGAGGAAAGGATAAGTCTCGTTGAGGAGTACAAAAAACTGAGCGCAACCATGGAAAAACTCAATGTAATTGAAAAACGAAGATTACGAAGACACATAAGCCGTTGAGGAATTTTATAGCATACAAAGAATTGAGGCCACCTCAGATCAGGAAGATGAGTTCAGCGAGGCGAGTTGTAGTTTTGAATCGGAAACGGGGGTTCAAAGAAGCCTTTAGAGATGGAGATTCAGTTACCATTTCATTGTCATTTGGTTTCTTGTGTGTAAATTATGTAGAGGAAGAAGCCAGATAATCAATTCGGTGCAGAGGTTCAACAAAGTACATAAGAATGCTGATATATATAGCAGTGGCACCCATAAATAAACTTTTTCTTTTTAATCTGAATACACAGTCAACAAATAGAAGTACAGAGGTCGTTTGCTTTCTAATAGTGGCCAAATAAACAAGGTGGATAAAATATTGGAACCTGGTTGCTTAGCTTAATTTGCAGCCCGTCTATCTCTTCAAACTCGGCTTCTTTACACTAGCAATTTGCCCAGAATTTATCTCTGATGTAACACACAGCCCCAAGAAAGCAAACTCGGTCCAAAAGTAGTTGTCAAGTGGTGTACGACTCCCTTGCTGTAACTTTCAGAACTCGTGGCTAGCTCAGAACTGAAGATTCAGTCATAGGAAATAAATCTGGCCACGCTCAACTGATGCACTCGGTCTTATGCATTCCCAGAAAACTCAGCACTTGGAATTCAAGGGCTCGGGTGTGAACTTGTCTTCAGGCGGCCGAAAATCAACTCGGGTAGGAGATAACTCAGGCAACAACAAAAATGAGTGGGTTCCGTTTCACCTTCCTCAAGGCACTCGTTCCAGCTACTCAACCGACGATTCCAACGGTCACTATAGCTTCGAAACTTTGTCTCATCAAAATCTGCAATATTCTTTTCAGCTCGACACCTGTTACTCCTTCTGTGACTTAACAGATCAAATGCTCTTTTCAATCCCCAACCCCAATCTGAAATGTGATCCTGAGGATTTGGTGCGATTAAAATCATCATTCAACAACCTGCACTGGAATTTTCTCAACCACCTCCACCTTCAATAGATGCCAAATGATGAAGAAATGGTTCAGAATATTGAAATTATTTCTGAATTTGTTGTAAAGAATGGGCTTGAATTTGAAAATATGGCTCGGGCTAAGCAAGTAGGTAATCCAAAGTTTTCATTTTTATTTGATGGAGCACCCAACAGTGATGCGGCAGTTGGATATCAGTATTTTCAGTGGATGAAAAAAAGTGGGAACTGCAAATAACTACAAGTGAGCAGGTGGAAAATCAGGGTCAATCTATACAACCATCAGAGACACCTATGTATAGCCAACAATCAATATTCATGCAACTAGAGTATGCAAAACTTCTGATACCAAGCCAGAGAGCAGTTACCAATACAAAACACAAAACACAACGCTTCAATGCATATACAAAACACAACGCTTCAACGCATATACAAACGCTGATATAATGGCCCCTTCAACGCATTCAACGCATTCAAATGGGCGCCATGTCAGTTCAACGCATATACAAAGGCGGTGTATACCAAAATAAAACCGCAGAGCCCCTTCAACGCATTTGTCTCCCACACAGAGATACCATCATTCAACAGTGTTAATACCATCATTCAACGTTAATGTATATACAAGAAAGTCTGGAGTGGCGCAACAGATTCATTCAACAACTTTAATATGGTTCAACATTAATGTGTAAAGTAATACAGGCATATGTATAAAACCATTCAAATGCACAGGCATATAAACCCACAACGTTAATACCATATAAACCCACAGCGTTAATACTCAAACACATTCAACTGTAAACGTATTCAATACCGCATACCAGGAGCTGAAAACTTCGGACCTTCATCGATGGTGGCATATCTACCACTCAACATTCAACACAGATTCAATGATCTCTGCTTTACTTGATTCCATGTCAGTCCTCAGTGCTAAAACAGGGAATGACAATGCTATAAAAAATTGACAGTATGGACAGATGTGCAGCGCTGGCAGAGGTATGTTATTTCAGGTCTGAGGGGAATAAGGTAGAGTCAGAAGTCAGGTAACGCAGAACTGACATATATATAGAGACCACAAAACAAGTGGCTCAAATTGGAGCAGGACCAGCAATCGTCTGCTCTAATACCATGTTAAACACACATGGGAGCAAGAACAATATGAATGATAAATCATGAGAGTGCAATTTTTATTAACAAGAGATATACATTTATAGTACATGTGGTGACCGTTGGGTTTCACATCCCAAGGTCTCTTGGACTACTTTGTCTATTCGGCTTCCACACTAACCCATTGAGGATTAGGTGTCCAACAACTTGATCTGATACCATTGATCCGGATCTTGGGGGGAGACCCTCAAGATCTAAAAGATTGAAATGGATCTTGGGGGGAAGCCCCCAAGATCTGAAAAATTGAAATTGCAAGAAGAAAAAGAGGAGAATGCCCAATAAACAAAACCACAAAGAATTTTTTTATTAAAATAGATAATAACTGTAAGGACTACATTGTGGTGGACCATCTGTCATTTTACAAAATGTGACTTGTTACTTATAGTATCTTTCAGTTACAACACCACGAGTCAATTCCATGGGTGAATGAATACCATGGTTGGATGTCACAATACCATGGGTCAACTCTATGGGTGAATGAGTACCATGGATGGATGTCACAATACCATGGGAAAATACCATGGGTGAATGTCACTTACAATACCATGGGTGGATGCAACTTACAATACCATGGGTAAATTCCATGGGTGGATGAATACCATGGGTTGATGTCATTTTTCATTCAGATCAACCCCTACAATTTAGCCCAAATAATTTAAATATGTTATTCCAAAGACACATTTTGAAAATTTTACATAGAGATTTTCTCTTTTCAAAACATCTAAAACCTATTTTACATGCTTTACATGTTCATCCCATGTTCTACTGAAAACAAGAATATAATCTAAATAGACTATTATAGAATCATCAATGAATGGTCTAAATACATCATTCATGACTCACATGAATGTATTTGGTGCATTAGTTAAGCCAAAAGGCATAACCATCCATTCATAGAGTCCTTGATTTGTTTTGAAAGCAGTCTTCCATACATCCTATTCTGCAACTCTGATATGATGGTAGCCATTTCGCAAGTCCAATTTAGAGAAGTAAACTGCATCTTTTAACTGATCTAACAAATCATCAATATGATGAAGAGGATAATGATTCTTTATTGTGATTTTATTTAATGCTCTAAAATCAATGCACATTCTCCACGACCATCTTTCTTTTGCACTAGCACAATAGGTGATCCTCACGGTGATGTGCTTAGTCGAATAAACCCTTGATCGAGCAACTCTGTACCTACTTCTTTATCTCTGCATTCTCTAGAGTTGATAACTTGTACATTCCAATGTTAGGTAGTGGATCATCTTGCTGCAGATAAATCTCATGTTCTATCTCTCGCTTGGGTGGAAGCCCTTTAGGCTCTTGAAATAGAATATCATAATCGGGAACAAATTTAACTAGATTTGATTTCTTTTTAGGATTACAAACTTGGAAAGCATCAGATTTATCAATATCCTTTGCTTTTACAATCATAAGTAAAAATTGTTTACTTGAATTTACAATTCTTTTCATCTGTCCTGAATTTATGAGAGAGAATTTATCTTTGAGTTTATGAGTCCTTACAATATATTCAATTCCATCCTTAGTGAGTTGATACTTATTTTCAGTTCGATAGAAGATAACATTTCTATAGTACAAGTATGGACTTCCTAATATAATTCCACATATGTCCAATGGGACTATGTCTAACTCAACCTCATCTACAAAATTTGACCCAATAGCAAAACGAAGTTTACATTGTTTCATAACTTGTAGCTTAGTTTTATCACACACCCAACCTAATGGATATGGCTTTTTATGAGGTTTTTTTTCTAGACCCAACTTCTTTACAATTGCTTCAAAAATCAAATTAATTTGTGAACCACTATCAAATAAAGTTTCAATTTTAGTATGCTTTGAAATGACTCTAATGTGAGAGAATAAGTACTTGTAGATGCTTTAGAATATTTCCCTTTTATATCTGTAGCTGTAACCGTTGTCTCGTCACCTGAATCTGATCCCAAATCCTTTTGAATAGTAGCAACATTCTTTCACTCCTTACTCCCAAACTTCTTAGGATTCAATTCTGGATGCAATGACCAGCAGTAGGCCACCTATGTATTTCAACAATGTCTCTGGTGAGTCCAATGATATGCCTAATGTTAAAGCTCTCTTACGGAATTCCTGAGTATAACTTTGAACACTTTGACCTTTTAATTGATGTAGTGTTTGCCAACTCATCATTGCTTGTTGTATATAAGCCAAATAAAATTGTTTTTTAATAGCATAAACAAATTCATTCCAAGTTGAAATGATTTTACCATGCCTTTTGAGATTTGCTTGTGTCTTGCCTTCCCACCATACAAGTGCGGTTCCTCCAAGTCGAAGGCTAGCAAGTTGGATCTTCTTCCTTCCTAAAACAACTTTCTGCACCCTGCAATACACTTCAATTTGTCTTATCCAATTATCAAGCTTTTCAACATTAAGTTCTCCATCATAAATTGGCAAATCAAATTTTACATCTAATTTGATCAAAGAGGATTTCTTCTTTTTCTTCTTAGAAGGACTAGATTTATGAGAAGAAGAGGATGATGATGACGATGATGGTGATGATGGAGGAGATGGTGGAGGAAACATTTCTCCCTTTCCCTTATCTTCTTCGTCTTTAGGTGATGAAGTGGCTTCATCTTTGTTCTTCTTAAATTCGTGATACATCTCTTCCAGCATTGCATGTATCGTCATGAAACTATCCAAGAATTGAGATTTTGACACAAGTGGGGTTTCATCCGCCATCCTTCTTTGTGAAAAGACCCTTCCAATCTTTGGATTTGCCTCAAAAATTTCACCTTCACCTCGTCTGAGCCTTAACTTAGTAAGCATTCAAATCTTCACACAATCTTGTCAGACCTTAAAAGCCTTGTTGCTCTAATACCACTTGATCCGTTAATGAAAAAGGTATTATAGACTTTATGTGAAGTTTGCTTATGTTACTTAGTGCAATGGATCGAAAAGATTGAAAATAATGTAAATGAAAAAATCAATTAAAAACACATTCAAACACATCAACACAACAAAATGTAATAAAGGAGTTCACCAGACTTCCTGGCTACATCTCTTGGTCCTTTAACTTCCAGTGCTGACTGCTTTATTTTGTATTCAAAATACTTTTACAGGTATGAGCTCAAAAACAACTGCTCAAATGAGAGAATGGACCTAACCATTTCCTTTGGCTTGAAAGTTCGAGTCAAACGAGTATAAACTTGCCCATATTTGGCCATTGTGACCTCCAAACCCCAAGAGAAATCCAAAACTGCCTCTGCCCTCTGCAAAACCACTTTTTTCTGCACAATACCACTTCGGTCTGCGCGTTGGTGGTTTGGCTGGTTCGGCACCTACAATAATTTAAAAGAATTTATGGTTTCTTAGTTTACCAAGCCCCGCCCTTGGCATAATGGTTATTAGACTGTGCGTGAAGGCGTTGGTTATATAATGTTTTGGTGGGTCGGAGGTTCGAAACCCCCGCCCCTCCTTCCACTATTGGTTATGTTAATACAATGTATATGATATGTTCGACAGTGATATGTGGTAAGGTTTCAGGACTATATAATAACTGATATATCAAAGGTTCGGCGGTCATGGGGTTGACACCGACCGTCCAACCTTTTTCTGTCCACCTTCCCGTATAACCTACACAATCCTAACAAGGCTCACTGTAGCCCATCTGGTGCAGCCCCTTCGACGAAAAATTGGCCATTTCGGGAGATCAAGGATTCAATTCTCCCTGATACCCAAAATTTTGGAAATAAGGCCATGTTGGGCAAAATCGCAAAATCCAGGCTACCATGTGTCAGCCCCGGATTGGCCCATATTAACCAATCACACTGCGACACATCATCAACCTGCTGACATCATCCTGGACAAGTGTTGTATTGCCGGGACGACACATGTCCAGCTGACATCATCCTATTGACCTAGTTGATCATTGATCATTGACTGTTGACCTTTGACTTTTTGACTTTTGCCCTAATTTTCACAAAAACTTTGACTGGCTCTAACTTTTTCATCTGGACTTGGATTTACGCGCCATTCACACTATTGGAATCATATCGACGAGCACTTTGATTTGATCCTACTTTCATCTGCATTTGAAGACTTTGATCTAGAGGCAAAACTGGATCCATTTTGGATCAAGTACCTAGTCAACCCTAAGAACCCTCTCAACTTGAAGATGTTAACTAATTTAGGCCGTTCTCTTATATCCTTGATCTTATTAGGATCTACTTTTACTCCTTCCCTGGATATTGTGTCTGAGGTACTCTACTTATTCCTTTTTGAAGGTACACTTGGACATATTTGCATAGAACTGATGCTCTTTTAATATGGTGAGAACTTGCTCAAGATGTTGTAGATGCTCTTTCCATGTTTTACTATAGAGTAGAATATCGTCAAAGAATGCTAACAAAAAATTCCTTAGATACTGACGAAATACTTCATTCATGGTGGCTTGAAAGGTTTTCGAAGCATTAGTTAATCCAAAGGGAATTACCTCAAATTCATACTGATCTTAGTGTGCTCAAAAATCAGTCTTCGTTATGTCCTCTAGCCTTATTATGATCTAGTAGTATCCCGATCTCAAGTCTAATTTTGAAAAATATTGGTCGTCGTGAACTTCATCTAGAATTTCATCTATAAATGGGATCATAAACTTATTCTTAATTGTTACCTTGTTCAATCCCCGATAATCCACACATAGTCTAAATGATCCATCCTTATTTTGGACAAGAACCACTAGAGCAGTGTATGGGCTTCTACTCTTTGTGATGATTCCAAACCTTAAAAGATCTTGGACTAATCTTTCTATTTTGATTTTTTGGTGCTGTGGATACCTATATGGCTTGATGTTGTCAAGTTTTGACCCTGATTTGACTTTGATTATGTGCTCAATTTCTCTTTCAGGTGATGTCTTTATAGGAAGATCTTGGAACACTTTTTTGTGTTTTTGGATCAGTTTTTTAAATTCAAGTGGTAGTTCTTGAATTGCATGTGCTTCTTTGCTAACCAATCTTGAAGCCAACATCTCCATCTAATGACACTGCACTACATATGCTAGGGTTCCCTTTTGAACCATTTTCATCATTTGGGATGATGATACAATTTGATTCTCAGGGGGTTGGAACCCACATAATTTGTATTTCTGCCCTTCCCATTTAAATCTTATAAATTTCTTTTGATGGTTGGCAGAGTAAGTGCCTAGGGTTTAAAGCCATTGAATACCTAGAATCACATCCACTCCTCCTAATGGTACAGTGTAGAACAAATATTCTAGATTATAGTCTTGAATTTGTAATTTGATTTTGTGGCATTTCCCTACTTTTTCAATTTCCTTACTATTAGCTACCATAACCTTCATGTTGGGCATGGGAAATGTGAATATGTTGAGCTTTTTCACCATAGTTGAGTCCAAAATGTTGTGGGTGCTATCGGTATCAATTAGAACCATTACATTTATCTTTTTGATATGTTCTTTTAACTTTAATGTAAGGGGTTGCAATATACTTGTCATGGCCGATAATGACACTTGCGGGATACTCTCATTATCTGGTTCTAGAGAAAATTGTGGAGAATCTTCAATTTCTTCTACATCTAGTTCTTCACTGTCTAAATCATTGGTTGCTTCACATGTGTATAGGTTCTTGGTTCTTTTCCCCTTAACACATCTATGTTTAGGATCCCATTTTTCACCACAACATCTACACTCACCTTCTTTCATTCTTTGTATTTCCAAATTATTGTCTCCTTCACGAAGATATGGTGGAACATATTTTGTATTATCCATGTTCGCCATTTGGGGAAATCTTCGTCTCGAATATACTCTTTCAAATTTTGGCCATTGCATATTTTTGTGCTTATTTTCAACAACTTTTTCTTTCTGTCTTGCTTCTTATATAGAAGTGGTGTCATGTAGCTCAACCTCAGCCCAGAGATGGGGTTTAAGTCCCGTGATGTATGACTGAATGAGACGAGTTTCTGATAATCCAGGTACTCATGTAGCTAAAGTTTCCCATTCTCGAGTGTATTCATCCACATTTCCCTTTTGTTGTAGTCTGGTGAGTGCTAAAAATAATCTTTCTAAAGAATGCATTTTTTAATTTATTCCAACTGATGGGGAATGTTGTCTTTTTCCACCACATATACCAATTATATGCTTCGCCTTCAATTTGCATGGATGCATGCCTGATTTTTTCATCATCATTGTCAATAGAGTTAATATCAAAGTATTCCTCTGCTTTATTGAACCATGCAACACTGTACTTTTTACTATCAAATTTGGAGAGCTCAAGTTTTGCTCTTCATTGATATGTAGGAACTAGTAGGATGAAGAAGGGGTATTGATTCATGAGCTGCATATTTTGAAAATCTATGTTACTATTTTGTTGATGGGGCATGGACGATGCTTTTGGAGACTCAGGGTTCGAATGTGAATTTGATGAGTTTGAGGTATCCATAGAATCTAGATGTTGAGTTGCTTCATTATTTTGGGGTATTAGATCAAGGGTGATTTTAAACTTTTCACAATTACAACTCAACATCGTCATTGCCTGATTATGATTTAAATCCACTTGTGACACAAAAATATCGTCACCATGACTATTTGCAGTCAGTATGGGTCTATCATCACTTATATTGTCCTCCTAAGCGAGTCTCAGACCTCAGCTCTTCATGTCAAGTTTTGCAAATGAGAGAAAGACTTTAAAAATCATAAAGCTCTGGTTCCACACTTTCTCTCACTTTTGCCTGCGGGCCCGCACCCATTGTTCATATTACCTGCGTATCTGCACACTCTGTCTGTAAAGGGGTGAGTGCATACCCCTATAAAAGTCAAAAAGGCGCAAGTTTATTCTAAAAAACTCACTTTGGGTTAATTCTAGATGATTCTAGAAGGAATTTTGACGTGGATTGTTCGCTCCAAGGTGGTTCATGCATCCCAAAAGAGAAGGAGCTAATCCCTTGATAGGAGGAGCTATCCCTTTGAAGGAGGACCTAGTAACTTCCCTCCATTGCACTATAAATTAAGGCATTGGGTTAGTTGCTGGGTAGGTTAGAAGCTGAACATTTTTGAGGGTAAATGTTGATGGAATTGGGACTTCCTAGTTAAGCTTGAGAGGAGAGATCACATACCTTTTGACTTCATTGGGAAGTGAGTGAAACTTGCCAAAGTAGAGGAGACTTCTTATCGGACCCTGGGAGGAGCTTGTACAGCATCAAGGCACAGGTTGTAAAGTTCTTCTTTGATTTGAATTAATACAATCAGATTCATTTTTCTCAACAAATTGTCTCATGTGGTTTGTTTCATAATCTCCTTGATCATTATGATGGATATGCTTTATGATATTGGCTTTTTAGGTGCTATTTAATTTGTTTACTTGTTTGTGTTTGCAGACTTACTTCAAGGAAGCTCATTTGGAGCAAAGGAACGAGGCTTCCACAAACTTGCATTGGACCCAAGGTAGGCCTAAAACACTTGTTTGCCTTTGTTTTTAATTGCATATTTAGAGAAAGATAGTTTTTGATTGGCTTGCTTGTCACTAGATATATTTAGATACTAGGGAGGTCGATCTTGTTCACAACCTTGACTCATTCTGTGTGACAAAATGGCGACTCCGCTGGGGACTTGATTGTTTTCCTTGTTTTGACTTTGACCCGAGAAACTATGTTTTGGTTTTTGTTTTTGGCTTGTTGTGTGTGGAATTGGGTGGATTTAGTAGATCTAGGATTATTTTTGCTTTTCATACCTTTAGGAGAAGCCCGCACCCTGTGCTTGTAACACAGTGCGTACTTGTACGCATGTTGGCTTTGCACACAGAGTGTGCACGCACCTGTGTAAACTCTGGGCCTGTGGACCCTGCTAAAATTTTGAAAAACTTAAATCTTGCTCTTTCAATTAGTTTAGTATTTGTTTAGATGTTGTTATCCTCTACCCAGACTTGCATGTGACTTTTTAAGAACTTTCCTTGGTTTAATTCCATTGGTGTTATGGTTTTAGGTGAAATTCCTAGAAGTTTTGGTTGCCGCTCTTGATTTTCATTTTGGTCGTGTAGTAGCTCAGAGCTTAGAAGCTGTAGAAACCTCAGATCACCTTGGTTTTTACTGACCTTCTTATGAGTCTGACCATTTGCAAAATCTACCTTTGTTGAGGAATCCATCTTGTGTTTTCTCTTTGCGAAACTTCGAAAAAGCTTGTGTTAAAAGTTTGGTTTCATTTTTACAAAAGAAAACAAAAAATTGCTTGTTTTTTGACTGATTTGTGATTCTGGACAAGTTAGTCCTTGGTTTGCTTATCGCCAAGTAAAACATCCTTGAAAAAGACATCTTCTAAGATTTTACTTCAAATAGTTTTTTATAGTTTGTAGACCTCAAGATTTGCTTTATTCATAGTTTTGAGTGTTTTATAAAAATACAAAAATCTCTTTCGATAAAGTTTGTTTTTGTAGTATTTGAGCGTTTGAAAGAAAAGGGAATTTTTTGTGAAAATAACTAGTTGTCTCGTTTTGAGTGCATTGGAACAAAAACTCTTCTTTTAATTTGTTTGTTAAGAAATATTTGTGTTTACAAGAATTTACATTCTCAAACTCTTTCCTAGCTAGAAGTTCATTGAAGGGAAAAGATTGTTTAATCATCTTAAGTGCATTTTTTTTAGTGATTTCAAGTCAAGTCTTCACACCACAAGTTTCATTCCGCACCTTTTGACTTAATCAAAAACCAATAAAAATAACGCTTAAAGTAAAATCAATCTAGTAATATTTTTATTTCTAGGGCTCTATTACACCAACATAGTTTAGGCTAGTGTCTTGGAGTAGGGAGTAATTAACTCTCCAAGACAGTAAAACAAACAAGTAGCTATATCTTGCGGTAGGGGAGAAATCCAATTGTTGCATCTATGCTCTGGGAAAGTTCCTCTTAAAGGAGAAGCACGAGATCGTGTCCGAACCAGTGTGGGAATCAATCCTTCCTCATTGGGAATGATGCCAGATATTCACATATTATAAATGGTAAACCTCAGATTAACCATTGTCGAGGAGCCTAGGGTCACTTGTTGGTATACCTTGGATTATGTCAAGGAGCCTTCAAGGGGATTGAGCTTGCTACTTTGCCCTTGCATGTGTATCGGATCATAGACTGTTCCCCCAGGTATATTTGTTTCTATTGGTAACCATAGTGACCATATTCTATAGGATTCTTCCTAAGGTGATAGTGGTGGGAAGATCCCACTATACCTAGAGTAGACGTCAGCTAGACTCACTTGGATTTTCTGGGGGGTTCTCTTCACTCGAGACGGTTTAGTGGAGAAACTTGTGCCAGTTTATTCATTAAGCAAGTTGCCAGTGTAACTGTTCCAACTGCTATTTCTACATTGAACTCTACGACATTGGATTTCATCACCAACTAGTGTTTTCAGTACAGAAAGTTACTGTTTGTGTGTGGTTCGATCTCCTAGATTCTTTAGGCGTGTGATTCAATTTGTTTGGTTCTTTAGAGGCTTTAGGTGGCTTTCATTGAGATTTTACTTTGTTTTCGTGTGAAGTAGTTAAAGTTTTTAACCGTGGCTGAATTACCAAGGAAGTCCTGTAGACTTCGGGGCCAACCTCCTGAGTTTTCACCAAGACATTATGAAGGGCTACGGGCCCTGGTAACTCCTAGAGATAGTAGAGTTGGGTCACCTGAAGAAGGAGAGTCTTCTTTGGTGATACATCCTGATTTTTCAGCTTTACTAGCAGATTATAGTGCACAATCTGTGTCTATTTCCGAAGTTAGTGGTAGTGTTTCATCTACTACTGATATAGGTGAAGAACCTAAAATATCTGAACCTGAATCTGAAACTGCTGCTACTCCAATATCAGGGTTTTCCTCTCCAGCTTCTAGTGGTCCTAGTTCACCTAGGGTAGCAAGAGTAATTACCCAAAATCTTCCTTCTAGACTAATAGCTATTGAAGAACTTGCTATTCCGGAAAAAGAAGAAGGCATCCCTATCCCTGGAAATCAACTTGTTATAGAGCTTAGGGAGCGTGAATCAATCTTTTACAGTCCACCTAGGATCAGTGCTTGGTATCTTTCATTGACTAATTTTTTGGAAAACCCGGGACTAAGTTTTTCACCACCTCGTATTTCTTATCACCCAAAACCTAGAGGTTACTATCCTCTGTTAAATATGTCGAGATAGTCATCCATGTTTTCTCAATCTCCAGAAGCCTTTTTGTACCGCGGTCCTTCTATTCCCACTGGGTATCAGTCAATTTCTGGTACTTTTTTAGGAGCATCTCCTCAACCTATTGAACAAGGGTTATTAACTGGAAATAATGGTACTAAACCGTTGAGTGTAGAAGATATTCTAATGATGTTGGGTACTATTCCCAATCCTCAACCTCAAGGTGGCCAGTCACCGCCTGGGGGGCAGCCTCAAAATCCTCAAGTATCGCCTGGGGGCAACCTCAAGGTACCCAGTTTGTGCCTGGGGGGCAACCTCAAGGTACCCAGTTTGCACCTGGAGGGCAACCTCAAGGATAGTACATACCTATGGGACAATACGTTCCTCAAGGTCAACCCCAGACTCAATATGTACCTCAAGTTCAACCCCAGTATCAATATGTACCTCAAGGTCAACCCTAGTATCAGTATGTGCCTCAGGGTTATCAACCCCAAGGTCAGTACCCAACCCAAGGTTACCAACTGGCTTCCGGTCAATCATATGTTCAAGGATCTGGAAATATATCGTTGAATTATCAACCCTACCCTCAACCCGGTTCTAGTCCTCAATATTCTCAACCTGTTATCGATCTGTACCCCGGAATGAATGTAGTGTGGGATCCATTTCAATCCCAACAGGTCTTGCAATTGAATGTATAGTTTTCATCTCAAACTGGACAACCCTTGGTTTCTGGTTCACCCCAGCAACCTGTCCAGTCTAATGTTCAAACTTCTGCACCTTCTGTAGCTTCTTAGTCTGGGCCTAGTACGCCTTGTACTCCGCCTCAATCAACTGCTGCAACTACCGCAACATTTGTTTCATCTACCCCACCTAATTCTGGAATATCGATAGCTCCAGTTTCTACTGTTCCTGTATCTACTCCTCAGACATCTTTACCTTAGTCTAGACCCATGGTCCACACTTCGGTTCAGATGCCTATAGGACAACCTGGTTTAAGTACGGTTGTCACCAGTCAACCCCAATTTATTCAATAACCGTACCAGGGACAGTACCAATTCAGTCTTGCTATGCAGCAGCCAGTCTATCAGTATCAACTGTACCCTGGGTATACATATCAACAGCCTCAGCAACGCCAGTACGGTCCGGTTAATCCTGGTTTTTCGGGAGGATATAATATCCCATATGAAATTCCAATTCCTGGTTATCCTGGATATCCTCCTCCTGGGGATGGTCTGATGACCCAGAGTTTTAGGGACCCTAATCATCAGTTACCATTTATTGCAACTTTGGACTTGCCTGATTTGTCGTGCCTTACGAACGATCCAATCAACTATCTTCCGTTTTGGCCGCCAATGCCGAATAAGTTGCCTAGTGATATTCCTAAGTTTGAAGGTAAGCCAGGAGAGGACCCATCAAACCATGTGCTAACTTATCACCTTTGGTATGCCTCTAATTCCATTTTAGATGATTCAATCTGTTTAAGACTTTTCCAGTGCACTGTAATTGGTCTCGCGGCCAAGTGGTACATTGAGTTACCACGAGCCACTTTTTATAATTTTAGTTAGTTAGCTACTTCGTTTTTGACTCATTTTTAGTTGCCAGTCAGATATGACAATGGCACGGAATTATTAACTTCGTTAAAGCAGTCAATGTCCACTTACATTTCATATCACATTCATGAATGGAGACGTCGACGACATTTAGTGAAAGCTTTTATCTGGATCAGATCTTAGCTGAATGGCTCGTAAGATCTTTATTGCCCAAGATCACTGAGGATGTAGCTAAAGCCAGAGTTGTTACTGAAGATCAAGTAATTGCTCAAGCATAGTACCTTGACTTAGTTTATACACAGTCAGGTACGTTACACGAGAAAATCCCCGATCTTCCCAAGCAAAATCAAATCGCTGTAGCTCCTTCAGGGTCTCATGCCACTAATGGTATGATTGGTACGGTTAATACCAAAAGTAAGAAGAAGTCTTCCAAGAATTCTTCTCCTATCATAACCTTGCTAGATTCCCTGACAGGAGATTCTTCCACGGAACATTCCGCCGATATTAATGTTGTAGAGTCATCTACAACTAAATCAAAATCTGATGGTAAGAAAAAAGGGAAGAAGAAGAATAAAACAGATAAGAATTCGAAAGAGAAAGCAGAAAAAGCGAAATCAACTGATGAGAAACATAAACCTCGTTATCCTTGTCTCATTTGTGATGAAGACCATTTTACGAGAGAGTGCCCTCATCATGCAGAGGTTGCGAAAATTTTCAAAGGTTCCCAAACTCCTGCTGTTTTGAAGGATCCCTTTCCAAATCAAGACAGTAAGATGATAGGTTCTTCCTCAAGTGCTAACGAAGAAACCATACTGATGATGTCCCATGTTAGGATTGCGACTCGATCGCAAGATTATGGAAGTAAAAGTCCCGTTGATGGTAAAGAAGCAGAATCTTCTCATTCTAGCCCATCAACCTCAGCTCCCGGTTTCGATCCACTACAGATCGAGAAACCTAATCTAGACTTAGTAATCAAACCGCCTACCAAGGGTATACTTCAAAAGTTGGCTTTCAATCCACATGTGAGAGTGGCTCAGAACTATAACATTGTTGAAGATTTAGTTGTTTCACCTTCAGAAATGTCGGCTTTGGAAGTGCTACAATCATGTCCAGCATAGCGTAAATTACTTTTGTCGGCTATAGGAGCTATTGAAATTCAGGACTCAAACCTTATAATTTTCAATCTAGAAAATAGTGCACCGCACTTACCTCATCAAATGGCTGTCCAAATTCCAGTGATAGTCAAAAACAGACCTGTTCATAGGATTGTGATTGATGAGGGAGCTTCAATGTGTATTATGTTGATACAATGTTGGAGATCACTTGGTTCTCCTTCACTAAATCAATCCCCGACGATTCTAAAGGCCTTTGATGGTCATGGGTTTCATCCTTTTGGAATTCTACAGGATTTAACTATAGGGGTTGAAGGTAAAATCATTAATCTAGATGTGGAGGTGGTTGATGCCCCTCTAGATTACAACCTTCTCTTGGGTCGTAGTTGGTCTTACGCTATGACAGCTGTCGTTTCATCAGTCTTTTAGCTTATAAAGTTCCCTCATAATGGAAAGATCATAACCTTCGACCAATTGTCTTACTTTTCATCCAACCCAGCCTCTGCTGAAAGCATTCAGCATGTTCATAAAACGACTATCCCATATAAGGATGTTGGAGTAGGACTAGTTAAAGATACCGATTTACTGGGAAATTTACCTTTTCCTCCTATCAACGCATCATCTTCTACTGCAACCATTCATATGATTTCATCAGACACCATTGTTTATGATGATCCTTGGATCATACCTTCTGAATTTGAGATAGACTCGTTTGGTGATCTTATGCCTCTGAGTCTGTATGAACTTGCGTATCAGGCCATGCAGTCATTCTCCGACACATCATCAACCCAAATTGACTCAATTAATGTGGTCCATGAGGAATCACTTTCGACATGAAACTCGAATTCAATAACATTTTCTAAACTTGTTCACATTGATGAGCAAATTCGTGAAATCCTATGCGTCGATGAGTTACCATGGGAAGATCTTCCTCACAGATCTTCGATTTTACCCAAGGGAGATCGTTTTGAAAATGATTTTTCATCAATTTTCACGACTGAATATGTCAAGGAAGCTCAAAATCCAATGAAACATCATGATTCCGAGTTAAACTTAGGAAATATTTCTCAAACTATTCCCCTTGACATTTCGGTTAAGCCTAGAATTGTCGAAAACATTCATATAGGCGCCTCTTGTACGGAAGATGAAATTCAAACATATAAGGTCCTATTTCAAGAATTCTATGATGTGTTTGCCTGGTCATATGAGGAAATGCCAGGAATTGACCCCGCAATTGTTATTCATGAAATCAAAACTTACCCAGATGCTAAACCCGTCTGGAAACATTTGCATCAGATCCACCCAAGAAAAGATGCTGCAATTAAAGTAGAAGTTGAAAAATTACTCAAATCAGGTTTCATTTATTCGATCCCGTTAATGGATTGGGTATCGAATATTGTTCTTGTTAACAAAAAGCAAGGGACAATAAGAATATGTATGGATTATAGGAACATTAATTGAGCTTGTCCAAAGGACAATTACCCAACTCCCTATATCGATCAAATCATCGATGATTGTGTCGGCAGTGAAATTTCCTCCTTCATGGATGGTTTTTCTGGATACAATCAAATCAATATTCTACCTACTGATCAACCAAAAATGGCTTTCATTTGTCCATGGGGGACATTTTATTATTGCAAATTACCTTTTGGGCTCAAGAATGCCAGGGAAACTTTTCAACGGGCCATGTCTTAAGCTTTTCATGATATCAAGCACATTGTGCAACCCTATCTCGATGACTTGCCTGCTCATTCGTTACATCGAGCTGATCATCTTGTCCATTTAAGAGCAATATTTATGAGGTGTAGGCATTATCAGATTAGGTTGAATCCCCACAAGTGTTTTCTGTATTGAAATGGGTCGGTTGCTGGGGTTTGTTGTTTCGGAAGCCGTCATTCGCATCGATCCCTCAAAGGTTGAAGCCATTATCAAATTGCCTCCTCCTTCGAGTCTTCGCCAACTCCAAAGTTTGCAAGGGAAAGTAAACTTTTTACGTCAATTCATCCCTAACTACGCCAAGATCACAAAGAGTTTTACCCGATTGTTGAAACAGAATATTCCATTCTTTTGGGACGAGATAGTTGAGAAATCTTTTGATGCACTAAAACACGCGTTGACCCATGCACTGTTGTTGCATCCTCCCAACTACAACCAAGACTACTTCTTGTATCTCACTGTCTCCCATTCCACCATCGGAATGGTGTTAGTTCAGGAAGATGAATTCGATACTTAACATGTGATATATTACCTTAGTTGAACTTTAAATCCAACTGAGCTAAAATACTCACATGTGGAGAAATTGGCATTGGCAGCCGTTCAAGCTGTCCAACGTTTTCATCATTACATTTTACTACATAAGACTACAGTCATTTCTGATTGCAGCCCTATGATCTATATTTTGAGCAAGCAATTGTTGGGGGGAAAGTACTCCAAATGGATTGTGATCCTACAGGAGTTTGACATGGAATTTGAAAAGTCTAAGTTAAAGAAATCTTTAGTTTTTGTAGAGTTAATGTCCTCTTCACCCTATAATTGCCATTGGTCCTTTTGCCAAATGGGGTATCGATTTTATTACATGTAACCCTCACTCGGCTGGGGGGAATGTGTATATCATCCTTGCGGTAGATTATTTTACCAAGTGGGCCGAGGCGATGCCTACATTTGAGGCAGATGAAAAAACAGTTGTGATTTTTGTGTTCAATCATATAATTGCTAGGTTTGGTGTTCCACAAGCGATTATCACTGATCATGGGCATCATTTTCGAAATGTTATGATGACTGAACTTATAGGCCAGCTTGGCTTGCTTCACGATAGTTCAACTCCTTATTATCCACAAGCAATGGTCTGGTTGAAGCCATCAACAAAGTTCTAGTCATCATGATCTGATGAATCATTGGGATTCATCGGTTGAATTGGCATAACATGTTATTTTCAGCACTTTGGGCATATCGAAACTCAGTAAAAACGTCAACAGGGTTCACTCCTTTCCAACTAGTTTATGGTCAGGAAGCTCTGTTACCCATTGAGAGCGAAATCCCGTCATTACGAATGGCCATCGAATTACTTCCAGCCACTTCCAAAGAGGAAAGACATTTGTTATACTTGGCTCAGCTAGATGAGAATCGTTGTGATGCTGCAATAGCGATCGAGTCTCATGCAAAACGTATTAAAGCTCAGTATGATCGAAATGTGACCCCTCGAAACTTTTCGGAAGGAGATCTAGTCTTATTGTATGGTCAGGCAAATGATAAATTAGGCGCTGGAAAATTTGTACCTATGTGGCATGGTCCCTATGCTGTCAAGAAAAAGCTAGCAAAAGGGGCCTATGAATTGGTAGACTTTGAAGGGGTCTCTTTAGGTAAACCCAGAAATGGTCTTTACTTGAAGATGTATTATGCTTAAAGATGGGTGTGGAGATTGATAGTTAGGATAGTTTTCTTTCTAGCTGGTGTGTTTTAGATTAAAAAGTGTGCTTAGCTTAGAGAGTGTTTTTCGTCATTATTCCCACTTATCTTGGTTTTACTCTTGATATCACAGATGTCGATGCCTCTCCAAACATACATTGGTTTCACTGATGGTGCTTTTCGGAGTACACGGAATATTTCTTCCACAACTTGGGTTATTTATTCACCCTATGACGAGTTGGTATCTATGCATGGGGTAAGCCTCGATCAAACAACAAACAACATTGCAGAGTATAGTGCATTGATTGAGTTATTATCTGAATCTGTTTCATTTGGGATTCGGAGTTTGATAGTGAGGTTAGATTCTGAACTTGTTGTATTACAGCTTAATAGAGTATATGCCATTATAAATCCAGTATTATTGAGATTATTTTTTAGAGTGCGTCTCTTGGAACATGAACTTGACTATATTGAATATCAACATATTCCAGGATCTTTAAATACATTAGCAGATGCAATTGCTTCTCAAATGTTAAGTAGACATGTGCAATAATCATACAAGTAAATTTAAAAACATTCCATAACATGTTTAACAAGATAAGCCGGCAATAGTGATATAATATAATATAGGAGTGTGTCAAAATATACATCGTCCTCGATCATAGGTTGAAAAACACCTTATGATCGGCAAAAATAATAAGTACAAAAAGAAAAAATGTCATATGTGACTACAATAGGCGATCATCCCATCACTGGTGATGATCTCGATAAGAAACCACTGCACAGGCCACCTTACAAAGGAACCTCCTAAAAGGTCATGGGACCCCAATCACATAGCACTGAAGACAATGAGGAATGCCATCTATGTTGGTCTCTGGAATGTCCCCTATCAAATGCTCTAGATGGCTCTCCAAGTCGGCCAAAGTCTCTACTCATTCATCCTATGGGGCTGGTATCACTGCAGCTAGTTGTTTCCTCTCGTAAGGCCAGAGAGCGGCTAGTCTCCGTGGTCCTACATCTGCATTTGAAACTTTTACTATCAGTTTTGGGATGAGATAAAAACAAAAAAAGATTAAATTAGGAAAATGTTGAAAATGATTTTACCTGAGTCATCCCATTGCTCTCCTGGTGGAAGAGCCATGTTTGGGTCACCACGAAAATCTACCCCAGCATAAAGAAAGTCCTGGATAGAAAAAACCTAGTTCTCCAACCATTGGAAATACTCATGTTTGAATCGAATGACCTCTGTCCCCTCATCAGGATGACGAGCCATAACTGCAACCCATCACATCAGTTTGGGCTCTCGAGGAAGCCCAGCTCCAATAGTGAGGTGCTGCGGCATCAACATTGGAACCCTCTCCAGACCAAAGCTCACAACTATAGCACCATATCCAAAGGTCTTCAGTTGTCCATTTTTGGCCTTGGTCAGTTGGCCTTTGACATTAGCCAACACAGCATTGCACCAGTTGAAAATGGTGCCTCTAAAGCAATCAACTGCCATTCGCATCTGGGATACAGTGGAAATATGTAGTGCTACGCTACCGCAGAGTCTGGTAACTATAAACGCAATCACCATGAGTTCAGGATGGGATATGGTCTTGATATCTATCCCTTTGTCTCAGTTCTGGACATTGCAGTACTCTAGCCGGAGGCTATCGACAGACTCGCCACCTACCCTAGCCCCGAATAGAGTGAAGTGTTCACCTCTCCTAGGCAAATCAATCAAAAAGTATATGTCTGCCGGCTCTATTTCGAGCTGGTGACCACCAATGAAGAAGCACTGGTCCTGTATGCTCCATCTGTCCACCAGCCACTGCAGAAAGTCCACCTGGGCCCTCATGCCAGGTATGGCCCAAAATTTGTACAAGCCACATACCTTCAATGCATTAATCGAAGGTTGATGATTCATCGCGGCAAGATCTACGTCCTCATGCTCGCGTTCTCACCAATCAAGCATGATGTTTATCCTAAATCCAGTAAAAAGGTGAATTAGAATATACAAAATTGAATTTTTTGGGTATTTTTTGAGTTCATTAGGTTTTAAAAACCTTTGCGTGGGGTACGCACCCTCTAGTTAGAGACAGTGCGTGAGGCCCACACTTTGCCTTCATGGCAGGTGTGTACCCCCGACTTTTTTCCCATTGTAAAAAATTCGGGGTACACGGATCCCCTATGGTAAACCCGCGGGCCCCTGCGCACGGGTTTTTTAACCTAAAAACCTCCTAAAAAATAAAATGAACCCCTAAAAAATAATTTGAAACAGATAGAAATGAAGATTAGGATGATGTGGATTACCTGGAGGAGACAACTTCCAATTCTGACTGATGGATTTTCCAAAATCTTCACGGGAAGTTTCTGACCAAAATCCCTTTTTTCTCACCCAAATCTCAAACGGTAAAAAGGAATGGTTAAAAGTCCTTTTTATAAGTTTTTTGAATAAATAAATTGTAAATTTGTTTATGTTTCACTTTGAAAAGGTAATTTTTGCAACATTTTTACCCATTTTAAACAGGTATGAGTAATGTTTGAGTTTTTGTTCAGGATAACGGATTTTTCAAGCGAAGTCGGTCATTTTCAATGAAAAAACATTAGAGTCACCTTTAAGCTCTTTTCTGGCTCCTAAAACATGAAAAGATTGCCAAGTTTTTCTTTTTAAGCTCGTTAAAACAAAACTAAAAAGACGGTCCTCTTACAACCCTTTTTTGACCGTAAAAACACGAAAATATTGTCGGGTTTTGTCGTTTCAAATTCGATATTGGTCATAAAACGACGTGTCATTGATCACTTTTTTACTTTTTTAGATCAGAGGCACTAATTACGAAAAGTACTCCTTGGTCATAAAGATCAAGTGGTTGTCTCAAGTATTATTTTATACTTTTTCAGGCTTGGGAGACACAAATTTACAAAAAAGGTCAACCTTGGAGTCTTCTTCAGTTTTTTCAAACTCTCTAAAATTGAAAAACATTGAGTTTCTCCTATACTGGACTTGTTAAATTTCGACAGTAAAGGACCTGATCAATTACAAACAGGAACGGACCACTCCTTCTTAGGGTTCGAATTTAAACTGATGAGCTTATAATCAAGCACATGTTATCCTCCTCAAGATTATAAAAAATAAAGAGGTACTTGCTAGAAATGGTGGGGGAAAAGAGAGAAAAATTAGCCTCTTTGTCATACTTTGTAACCACTCTTGAACATGACACTTTCATTCACCTGGGTTGGGAAATTCTTTGCTTAACATTTGATCAAACCACATTGAAAGTCTTCAGCTGGTTTCTGGGTATTAACTTTGGGTCAATTGTCACCAAACCATCTAATCTGTTCTTATGTGTTCAAGAGGTCAGTGCAAATAAGCCATTCATCTGCAAAATATCTGTCATCCATATTGAGCATCCCTGAGTCAGTCCTTGCAACTAAATTTCTTCAAACTTGATCTATGATTTCATGTTGTAGGCTTGCCTATGATGGATCGCTTTCTATCGACTTTATCTCTTTATCTAGAAAGATGATCTAGAAATCGCCAGTACCTTGGGATATGCATGCCTCAATGGCAGGTTGCTCACCTTCGACGATAGGTTGCATCATTGACCTTTGATCGAAGGATTCCGTGACATGTTCGACATCGACACATCTAATCACATCTCATGGATTGCACTAAGTACTTTGAGAGCCATTGTCATTATTGGTGGTTTCTCTCACACTTGTTAATCGCTTACATCATTGACTGGTAATCAAGTGGTTTCTACCATGTTCGACTTCGGCACATTCATTCGCATGGATAGAATCATACTATCTTGGGAAGTAGAAATGAAGACCTTAAATCTAGTTTCCACCATCCAGGCTGCAAGGAATTTTGTATTCAGTATACTATGGACTATTGATAAACAGATGGCTGCGTCCATATTGTGTCTACATGTGTCTATACTTGTGATGTATTACAAGATCATTCCTATATCAGAGCAGTAGTTAGTTTTCTAGTTAGTTTTGATCTGAGTATGGGAATTCCTACCTCAGCGATGTTATGATATCATATATATATTTTGCATTGAATGTTTTTACAGCTTCCAACCGGGCTCTCCACAAGATGATCCTTGAAATGATAAAATACTTCACTCTTCCTAGATGATAAATGAAATCCTCATCTACTACAGACTTCACACTTTAGGGGGCAATCTGTTACACAAAAATATCATCACCATGACTATTTGCAGTCAGTATGGGTCTATCATCACTTATACTATCCTCCTAAGCAAGTCTCAGACCTCAGCTCTTCATGTCGAGCTTTGCAAATGAGAGAAAGACATTAAAAATCAATAAAGCTCTGGTTCCGCACTTTCTCTCACTTTTGCCTACGGGCCCGCACCCTTTGTTCATGTTACCTACGTATCTGCACGCTCTGTCTGTAAAGGTGTGGGTGCGTACCCCTGTAAAAGTGAAAAAGGCGCAAGTTTATTCTAAAAAACTCACTTTGGGTTAATTCTAGATGATTCTAGAAGGAATTTTGACGTGGATTGTTCACTCCAAGGTGGTTCATGCATCCCAAAAGAGAAGGAGCTAATCCCTTGATAGGAGGAGCTATCCCTTTGAAGGAGGGCTTTATCCCTTTGAAGGAGGACCTAGTAACTTCCCTCCATTGCACTATAAATTAAGGCATTGGGTTAGTTGTTGGGGAGGTTAGAAGCTGAACATTTTTTAGGGTAAAAGCTGGTGGAATTGGGACTTCCTAGTTAAGCTTGAGAGGAGAGATCACATACCTTTTGACTTCATTGGGAAGTGAGTGAAACTTGTCAAAGTAGAGGAGACTTCTTGTTGGACCCTGGGAGGAGCTTGTATAGCATCAAGGCACAGGTTTTAAAGTTCTTCTTTGATTTGAATTAATAGAATCAGATTCATTTTTCTCAACAAATTGCCTCATGTGGTTTGTTTCATAATCTCCTTGATCATTATGATGGATATGCTTTATGATATTGGTTTTCAGGTGCTATTCAATTTTTTGGCTTGTTTGTGTTTGCAGACTTGCTACAAGGGAGCTCATTTGGAGCAAAGGAGCGATGCTTCCACAAACTTGCGTTGGACCCAAGGTAGGCCTAAAACACTTGTTTGCCTTTGTTTTTAATTGCATATTTAGAGAAAGATAGTTTTTGATTGGCTTGCTTGTCACTGGATACCTTTAGATACTAGGGAGGTCGATCTTGTCAGCAACCTCGACTCATTCTGTGTGACAATGTCCATCATCAGTTCCCAAGATATGACAATGTAAATATCATCAACCTATGACAAAGTATGCCACATATAGATGTCAACTCATCCTCTTTATGTCATTGAGATCAAGTTGCTTTGTTTCCTTAGTATAAAGAGCCTTATCATAACCTTTCATGAATCAAATAAGCATATGTCATATCTCCAAGCAATAACACAAAATCATTGACATCATATCATATGTATGTGAAAGCACCATAGACATCATCTATGATCATAACATCATCATCAAGATCTGTTTTATCTTTCCACAAGAACACTCAATATATCAACCATGTATCATCACTAGGAAACATCCCACATCTGATAAGCATCAACCATGATAATCAACATATGTGAGTGATATCGGGAAATCTAGTGTCCACTCAGAGCTATTAGTCCCACTAAGACTGGTAGCTAACTTAGAAACAAACAAACTAAAACTACTTTCGCTTTCCTTTATGAGAAGTAGATAAGAGGGGAACAAAGGACACCAACCTCAGTCTTGTGCTTGGTTCCTTGCTTGGTTCCTCTCCCTTCTGATAGATCTTTGCCTCTCTTCCTTCGTTTACCCAGCTTCAAAGAGCACTTGCGGAATCAAAGTAGCATAATACTATCGAAGAACAAAGATCTACAATCATAAACAATATAAGACCAGATATATATTGAACATACAAATGCATATATCATCAAACATATAAGAATGTGGAGGAAAACTTGAATAACTTTATTAATATCAAGAATAGAAAAGATGATTACAAGCAATTGTTCTGAGCCAGCATCATCCTCCTAGCATGATATCCCTTCTTCACCTCATGAAAAGCTTAGATCGCCAAACACTACGATATTGCACCAGGAAACCAACAACACTTCCTTACAAGATACAAGATTCCAGCCTCTGGATCTCTGTGATGAGGGATCCATATATAGATGATTGTAGGGGTGGTTTAGCTTCTGGGATTTTGATTAGTGTTCTCTCTCTGATAGTTCTTCATTCCGCTTGGAGATTGATGATCTCTTACTCATCTCTGGGTGAATTCAAAGAGGCAAGTGTCACAGGAGAAGTTTTTGGAAGATTCCATTATCATCCACCTTGCGAACTGTCTCTGCCATTTGTCTACTCTCACCCATCACACCCTACAGAAGGGCTTTCCAGTATGTATCATACGTTTTACACTGAGCCAGTGAGATGCATCGCACCCTCTGCACTGGGCAGTGTGTGTGGTCTAGTTTTTACCAGTTCCGAGCAGTTTTCTATGGAGAACTTCTGGGAGATGATGTAATCACCTGAACTTGTTCCTTTAGGGCATGAAGCAACACTTTTACGGACTTAGAAGCCCTTTCTTTATGGACATGTATGATTGGGGTCACAGTTCCCAAAAATGTCTATAACAGTTGCCCCCTAAAGCATGAGGTCGTTAATCTTTTGATGTTGAGTGAAATGCTTTATCATGAGGATCCAAAGTTTTTTCGAGCTGGAAGGCGACCTGTAATAAGATACAATACATTATCTTCATAATATTTTTCATGATCTAGCTGAGGCAAGCATTCCCATGCTTAGCTTTATAAGTTCATTTTCATGTACATGGGACAGACAACCATCTATGTAGCAGACTGATGATTCCGACAGAGTCATCATCCTTTGATTCAGATGATCATCTATGCGGTAATTATGTACATTTGATGTCTTTATATTCCTGAATATATCACAGCCTAGATGGATGAAACTAGATCCGGGGTCTTAAATCTCGTTCATTCTTCACTCGGTGTACAAGCCGATCGATGTGAAAGATGTTCTGGAGTCGAGCATGGATAGACATTGCCTGATTACCAGCCAATGATGTAAGCTATTAACAGGCATGAGAGGAATCAATGATAATGATGATGACCCTCATGGTACTACAATATAATTCACGTGGTGTGAAAATGGGACTTGGCGTCGAACACCATGCAAAATCTCCCGGTCGAAGGCCATTGATGTAAACCTATCACCGAAAGTGAGAAACTTGCCATTGAGGCATGCAAGCTTCAAAGTACTAAAAGGGTTGTTCCTAGGTCGACTTCTTGGATAATGAGCTGATGTCAACAAGAAGTGACCCATCGTAGGAGGGCATTAATGAATCCCACATCTACGACACAGAATGGAGCAAATGATTTTGGAGGCGAAAACGATCTGATGATACAGGGTTTAGGGTGTTGGTCATGAAAGAATGGAGAATGAATGTATTGCAATGGATGAGACACAGGTGAATTCTCTGAGCGACTTCTCTTGAACATACCGGTGACACTGAAATGGATTGGTAGCATTAACCCCAAAGATGGATGGTACGATGGACCAATAGTGCTATGACCAGTGAACCAAATAACCCAACCCGACTCGGACGTGGAGTGAAAGTGTCATGTTCAAGAGCGACTTGCTACCAATAAATATTCTTCAAGTTTTTCTTCCCAATTTTCCCCAGTCATCGCTAACCAGTACCTCTTTATTTTTATCAAGCTTGAGGAGGATAACATATGCTTGTTCTATAGTTCGCCCTTCGGGCGAACCCGTCGCTATGTTTTAACGAGCCTAGCGACAATGAAACTCATTCTCATCCATTTGGACAAGTTTGTCATTGTTTATTTTAAAGAGTTTAACGACAATAATAACTCGGTCCTTTTTCGATTTTAGAGAGTCTAAAAAGGGATGGAAAGGAAACTCCAACAATCCTTTTTCGTCATATAATCCCTTAAGTCCAAAAAAGTATAAAATAATACGAAAGGATGAATTTTTGATAGTTTTAACAAGCCAAACAAGACAAGCGCTCGATCTTTTTGTGTAATAATCCATCAGGTCCAAAAATATTAAAATATAGAGGAGGGATAGCACTTTCGGTAGCTTTAACGAGCTGGAGAGGCCAATCGCTCGGTAACCTTTTCATATTTTATGAGTTAGGTGAAAAGAGCCTAAATTTGACTCGTTTTTTGAGGAACGAGTGATAATTTCGGGTAGCAGCTGATTCCAGGTAAGGTTTGGAATTTTCCAATCATGGCAGTGTCACAAGGATGGCTAACAGAATCATTCGTCTAGATGTTCCTCAAAAAGGGTAAACAATCAAATGGAGGTGTATGATTGGCTAAAACAGAGTGGAGGTGATGATGAGAACATGACTAAGGCTCAAAAGCTGATGATAATGCATTCAAAATGGTTATTTGTTAGAGATTGGTTTATTTTTTAATGAGCTTAAACTCTAGGGAAAATATTTGCTCATTGCTTAGGTTTAATTTTTAACGAGCTTGAACTTCACATAAAAACTGCTTGTGCCAGTCATATAATAAGGACGTCTCATCGATAGATTCCATTTTTATGGAGCTTGCACGTTTCGAAGCTTTGCTACATACCCTTTTGCATGCAAGCTATGAACGACCAACTATTGCCCTAAGGGCTAGTTAACTGTTAAGGTCAGGTAGGAAAAATTTTCCTTTACTTTGCTGGTGCCATTTGGCCCCTGCGAAGGCGATGGTTGATTCGACCATTCACCCAACTTAAGCAGTTGAAGCCATCAAAACTATAGAGGTTTCTCTTCATTTGTGCACAAAAGGTTTGCATGCCCCAAGCATAGTGAAGTAGAGTTTCGAGGTTACCCTTCAATTTTCAGAAAAAACATTTGTTCTATTGGGAAAGGCATACCTTCTAATGGAGGTATCTTATTCTGGTCTAGTTCCCTCTTCCTATATGGACGGGTATGGCACTCGTCATATATCCTTCGCACAAAACCTACTCTATGCCTATACTTTTCCTACCAGAACAGGCCAGGGTGCATACCTCCTGGGTTTCAGTCATGCCCTCCCGAATTACTTGCGTTCTTTAGGTGGAAGGACTGGAGATCGATGAGATATTATTTGCGTGAAAATACCATTTATGGATGGCATTTGACTATTAGCTATTTGTGAGCCAGGGAACGAAAGCTAGTCTACAAGCTGGAACACTCAGCCTTCATGAGGAAAACACATTACTCTAAAGAGTGAGGAGACAATGGCCCCCATGCTATAAATATAGTTGCATCCAAGGAGTAGATTATAGTCCAGAGGTCCTTGGACTACCATTACCTTCATATAATTGGTTTTCCTTCTCAAAGTAATAGGCACATTTGGAAGGATCCCTAAGAGTTGACTAGTTCCTTTGTCAAAGCCTCCCAGATTTCTCATCTTAGGCAGAAGCGATGGCGAACCAAGTGCTTTCCAAGCAGTCGAGGAAAGGATACTCACAAAAGCCCCTTCATCTATGATGGTATTGACCATAACCATTCTGTAAGGTTGTACAATGATTCAGAATGGTACACTAGATGGTAAACGGGGTCTGCTTAGTAGATTCCAATCGAAGGAAATGAATAGGTTTCTTGGAGGTGGGACCTAATAGACGGCCGGATATGACTCTGATGAACTTCCGTACTGTGGTAAAGGAACGGGTATATTTTCCCCATGTTCATCGGAGTCTGTGTTTATGAAAGGAATTTGAATGGTGTCATTCTCATTCTCTTCAGCGACTGTATCATCTAAAGATGGACCTTCTGAAGGCAAGACCGGGTCAACTACCGTCTTGACCTTTTGAATTTCATTTGGTGTGGATTCAGAGGGTTTATCTTCAATGATAGATGCTTCGACCAACCCCAATGGTGTGTTAGTCGGATTCTCAACTAGTGATGGACTTGGCAAGAGTTTCTTGTATCCAGGAGGAAGCCGCAACGATGAAGCAGAATGGTTATCCAAGACTCTTTTAGCTTCGTCTAGGAAGGGAAAATGGTGGACAACATGATCGCCTTCACACAGTTTACAAGGAAATATACATTTCCTTTTCTGTCCAGATACTTCACTTTCACTAGTTGACTATGTGCTTTCAACATGATCATCAGAGGTTGATGATACCGGATTGTGCAAACAAGGAGACCAATCCCTTAAGATCCGAGGGATGCAAGGACAATCTCAATGATAGTGGTCTCCTTTGCAAATGACACATGGAGATTTAGGCTTGGATGGTGCAGTGTGTGGATTTTTCGCTAGACAATCCATGGTTGCCCCTTTTTGCCTTTGGCTCCTTCTTCTTCTTTTCCTTCTTCTCCTTCCCCTTCTCCTTCTTAGTTACTTGAGTTTCAGCTTTACCAGCTTCATCAAGTGAAGAGGAAGGAGGAGAGGGAGAAATGGACGAAGTAGAAGGTTGGGGGGTAACTCTAGTATCATCTAGTTGCTGACTTGATTGTTCAGGAATCACGGAGTTCTGAACGACAGAGGTAGAGAAGAGCCATATTGGGAAGCCAATTGTCAATCCTAGAAGTGACAATGTGGCCATATGAGGTGCACCAACATCTCCCTAAGAAGAGAAAGGACTAGGATTTCCTTCAAGGGGAAATCCTTGGTTGGTAGACTCCATTTTCCTCAACCTAAGACCAACACGAGAATAGTTATATTATTCCGATTAAAATAAATTTTAGACACTTTGAAACTACTTGTTTTTTCAATTTTTAAGACTCAAGAAAAACAAAAGATGACTCTAGTCACCTTCGATTTTTAATGAGCCTGAAGTGACAAGTGCTCAGATGGACCTTTTCCTTTAAGGAGTCTGAAAAGGAATGAAAGAGACTACTCTAGAAATCTAGAGAGAGGGATTACCAAACCAATCACAAAACTGTAGAATAATTTTTACGGTAGGACAGTCAATCTTCCCGAATGTTGTGTTCAGTGCATTACGATCGATAAGGTGGAAGACATGGCTTCCTAAGGATAAAGGATATAGCCTATTGTGGTCTCTCAATATATACTCGACGGTAAGTGGGAGCACAAGTCTGTACTGGCACTTGTTGTCTCAAAGAGGAGGAATCACCCAACCAGCAATGAAAGCGATAGTTACTAGGCTTCACGACGTGGGAATATGTCTCTAGCCTAGACTTCTAAATGTTGTGCGTTAGGTTCCAAAGCATTTTTATGTTCATTGAATTTATTTTACAGTTGATCTTGCTTAATAAATTTTCCTTTCATGTTCACCGTGTGATGTGTATATAATTCCTAAAATGCAACCTAAGATGATAAACAATCTTTTAATCTTCTTTTTTCAATGAAAATGCTAGCTACTAAGGAAAGAGAAATGAGATTCTTTCAACATAGAACACAGAGCACACAGTAGATGCACTATCCTAAATCAAACCAACAAGTAGTCTAAATGCAAATGCACATGCATGTATTTGTTTTCAGCCTTCTTAATGTGCGAATGATAAGAAGAATGCTAAGTACAAATCTGAATTATCTTTTCAAAGTGACAATGCTAACAACTTTTCTTCAAAATACAAAAGGAAGATAATGACAACAGTTTGCGATTTTGAATTGTAAACTACTTTCGACACTTGAAAAACTATTAATTCAAATAAAATACAAGAGTAACAGTATAATCAACCATCTAGAAAAATAAGATTCTCTTCTATGACTGAAAACGACACTTGCGACACTTCGAAATCAAGAAACGATAGTTCGATTACATTACTTCTTTGTAAAAGAGAACTGAAAATGACACACAATACACAAAAACATTCATAGTTCCTTGCACAATGGAGGCAGAATGATGGAAAGAAAGGGGGTTCCCATAGTGGTATACCGATCACAGACAGCGAAACTCCTGAATAAAGCTGAAGAGAGTGAACAAAAAAACAAAATCTAGAAGCAGAAGAGGTCTTGTCTGATCAGCGCACCTGTAGCACAGGGAAAGTGCGATGCAACGCACCTACTGCACACAGGAGGTGTGATGCATCTAGATTCCCAAGAGGAGAAGGTAAAATGGTACAGGGACGAGACTTCAACTTGGTTCTTAGTCACAGTTTGCTGGTCAGTTCAGGGATTTAGGGCGAGCAAGTGATGTTCAGTAAATATAAATAACAGGGGTTGATCTAATGAGGTTACTAGAGCCACCACCATGGCAATTAGAATTTTTGCAAATTGATTGTTCAGTTTATAAACAAAACCCGGAGATAGACTGAAGCAACATTGATCTACTTTGCACTTGCATAGCAAATGCGGTTCGAAGGCTAGTTGGCTTGACTTCAGGCTCCATCTGTAAGTGTCTAAAACAAACAAATATAGACAAGTAAACAATCTATTTTCTCCCCAGCTGAGTCACCATTTTCTTATCGGGAAATCTAGTGTCCACTCGAAGCTGCCAATCCCACTAAGACTGGTAGCTATCTTAGAAACAAACAAACTAAAACTATTTTCGCTTTCCTTTATGAGAAGTAGATAAGAGGGGAACAAAGGACACCAACCTTAGTCTTGCGCTTGGTTCCTTGCTTGGTTCCTCTCCCTTTTGACAAATATTTTCCACTCTTCCTTCATCTACCAAGCTTCAAAGAGAACCTATGGAATCAAAGCAACATAATACTATCGAAGAACAAAGATCTACAATCATAAAAAATATAGGACTAGATATATATTGAGCACACAAATGCATATATCATCAAACATACAAGAATGTGGAGGAAAACTTGAATAGCTTTATTAATATCAAGAATAGAAAAGAGGATTACAACCAATTGTTCTGAACCAGCGTCATCCTCCCAGAATGAAAGTCCTTCTCACTGCATGAAAATTTTAGATCACCCAACACTATGATATTACACCAGGAAACCAACAACACTTCCTTACAAGATACAAGATTCCAGTGTCTGAATCTCTGTGATGAGGGATCCATATATAGATGATTGCAGGGGGTGAGTTAGCTTCTGGGATTTTGGTTAGTGTCCTCTCTTTGATAGTTCTTGATTCCACTTGGAAATTGATGATCTCTTACTCATCCATGGGCGAATTTAGAGAGGCAAGTGTCAGAGGAGAAGTTTCTGGAAGACTCCATGATCATCCAGCTTGCGAACTGTCTCTACCATTTGTCTACTCTCACCCATCGCACCCTATAGAAGGGCTTTCCAGTATGCATCGCACGTTTTACATTGAGCAGGTGAGATGCATCGAACCCTCTACACTAGGCAGTCTATATGGTACAGTTTGGACTAGTTCTAAGTAGTTTTCTGTGGAGAACTTCTGGGAGATTATGTAATCAGCTAACCTTGTTCCTTTAGGGCATGAAGCAATACTTTTAAGGACTTAGAAGCCCTTAGTTTATGGACATGTATGATTGGGGTTGCAATTCCCAAAAATGTCTATAACAGTGAGTATCAAACCTATCATCATAAAGTAAGAATTCATCATCATTATGTGACGAAGTAAGCCATGTCTCCAAATAGATGTCTTCATGAAACCTACAATATCACCATTCTCTTGGCCAACCAACAATTTTTACCAATATGCCACTTAAGTAATCATCATAATATGTATCCATCATAGAGACAACAATATGTATCTAGCTTCTCATAAATGTGGAAAGTAAACCATGTGCTCACAATTATTTGTCAAAAGTTCTTAATACCATTAAGAGAAATAATCCTCAACCAATATACCATGTGAGAGCCAAGAACTATGGGAATCCTCATCCATAACTACACCATATGAAGTTTATGTATCTTTGAAGGGATGATTGCAACAACATAAAAGAAATGACACTTATCAAATAATGAAGTTGTGTACTCGAGATTTGTTCTTACTCTTGTCCTTATGAAGATCATCATGTAAGCAACATACCATATATGCATCATCAAGAAGAGTCATCCTCAATCATCCACAAATATGATATGAATAATAACTATGTGGCTCAAGCAATATAAGTATCATCTAATATTTCATCATAGGAAACTTATGTCTGCATCATGGTATGATGTATCATTTGGAAACTTCAACAACATAACCATCATTACCATTGATAAGAATAATAATGTACCAAAGACTTCTAAACATAATGGAAACAATGAATTATTATAAGCATTGCATATTATCCCATGAACTTGTGCCAAGTGTTCACTATCACATCTGATTATTGCATATATCAGTAAGAGTCATCAAAGCATTGTCAACTAGTTATACATCAAATCATCAACACTTATGAGGGCCAAAATCATTTCTATGTAACGTCCACAAACTATAGTTATCAATCATCTAGACATAAAAGATTATAGAGAATTGTTCGAACCATATCGGATCCTTTTTCTGAGTCTGTCCCACGGTATCTTCGTCAAACGAACATACACGCAGCTATACAAACACATATTTCATTAAATTCGGAATTAAAGAGTGGATATGGAATTTTAAAATAACCAAAAAAGCTCAATTTTGTTGAAAATAATACTGAGAGGGGGGGTGAATCAGTATTATCTAGTCCTTTTAACAATTCTTCCTTATTTATACTTTGAATTATTTTTGCATATCAGTACCATAAAACAATGAGCATGAACAACAAAAATAGACAGTCACATCAAAGAACACCAGATATAAGGTGGAAACCCAATGTGGGTGAAAACCACTTACTGCAATATGTCTCTATCTTCTTTCAAATTAGAAACTACTTTTACAATGGTCTTATACTGGTGCAGTCCTTTACCAGTACGCAGGCTGCAACCTGCAGAGAGCTACAACTCTCTCTCATTTTCCAGTCTCTCCTGGAAGGGAGCTACAACCCCCTAGTTATTTTCTTTCAAGGACCACTTTTCATAAATTTTCAAATTGGATCCATAAATATCAAATGATCATCAAGTACCAGTAAGTCACCCAGATAACCAGATCCACAATAACAGAAAACTAAACCCAGAAAACCTTATGTGGCGTCTCCTGTGGCGCCTCCTGTGGCGTCTCCTGCGGCGCCTCCTGCGGCGTCTCCTGCGGCGTCTCCTGCTGTGCCTCCGCACTTCCGCAGCTGCAGCGCTCGAGAGATCACCCTTCACAGATTCGCTTTCCACTTCACTTTCATATA
>APFE031558422.1:45794-75284 GCA_000404065.3 Pinus taeda
TGCCATGGGTGTTGCCATCAAGTACAACATCTGTAACATATAACCATACCAGAAACATAATGCCAACAAATTTTAGTGATTCCCTTGTAATAAAATGTTTCCAATTTTAATGAAATATGTCTTTACAATTTCTAACTCATGTATATATGCAACTTGTCTCCATGATAACTGCGTATCAGAATTAGAGCACTGAAATTTCATACTTTCAGTTCCTCCTGAGTCTGCTTTGTCTATATACTGAACTATCACACATATCTTTTACTGTACTTCCTTCTTCTTCCATACCTTGGAGTGTGATGATGTTTTCTCCTTTTGGTATGTTGGCTAAAATTTTCTCCTGCATTCTTTTGCTATATGCCCAAACTTGTTACAAGCATAATATCTTATGTGTTTCATATTCCCTCTATAGCAGTCAGTGGCTTTGTGACCAAACATATTGCAACAAAATAATATCCCTTAAAGTGCCTGGAAGTTGATCATCTTTCTGTGTGACGGTTATTAGCTTGAATCATTCTACTTTTGCATCTCATTGCAACATATCCAACATTATGACATATAAAACATTCAACATTATTCATCAGAGGAAAGAACTGATTATCACTTCCATAGTTAGGAGTAAATGATTTTCCTTGAAGACTCTCTTTCCTTGGTTGTTGATGGGGTTGACCTCTTATCTCATTATTGAGCATTTCAGATTTTTCATTAGAGTTCCTTGCTTCAATTTGTGAGCTAGATTCACCTTTAATAGTTTCATGAAAACCAAGACTAGGTTTTATGGCAGGAGACCTTTGATTACTAAGAATATCATCCAAAATCTTAGTACTATATTGGAATTGTAAAAGTTTATCTTTTTCTTCTAATTTACCTTTTAAGATATTTAATTCAACTTGATATTTCTCTTCCTTTTCATGATATTGATTCTTCATGATTTCTTCATATTTTCTTCCTTCTTCCACTTGTTGCTTTAATTTGAGAATCTTATTTTCTTTTTCTTCATCTTCTTGAGGTAGTTCTTCATTCTACTTATTTGAGTTTTCAAGATCTTCTTTTAGAGAGACTATCATAGCTTCGATACTTTTATAGTGACTGGATCTTTCTATAAGTTTCTTGATTGTTGTATCCCTTTCATTTACTTCATTTCTCAATGATGTCACTTCATCCTGCAGCCTTTGACATTGATCTTCCTTTTCCCTGTACTGCTTCCTTACTTTGTTTCCTTCCCCCAATTGAGCTTTTAATCTGGTAACTTCTCCTTTGTAGGCACATTCCATTTTATCAATTAGATCTTTTTGATCTCTAATTGTGTCTATGAGTTTTTTAAATTCTACTTCTATTTGATTTCTTTCTCTTTCACCCATAAGAGAAAATTCAGTTGTTTCACTATCACATTCATTATCTTGAAATGAACAGAGAAATGTATCACCAGAGAACAATAAATTTGTACCTGATAATTCTTTTTCTTGTTCATCTTTATTCTGAGGTGATTCTGAATTTTAAGAGTTGCTTCCACATAGTGGCCAGTCGTCTCTCCCACTGGCATAGTTCATTTGATATGTCTTCTTCTTTTGAGGTGCTTTATTCGTTTGATTCTTTCCCATTGTTACTACAGATCTCCTTCAAGCAATCAAGCTTCTACCAAAGGACTTGCTCTGATACTAATTGTTGGGATTAATATTGAGAGGGTGGAGTGAATCAATATTTACAAATCAATAACTTTTTCATTTCCATAGCCATATTTATATACGCTACTTCAGTGAAGGGAACTTTTGTGTCTACACATTTTTTCTTAAGGAAACCAACGTATATCCAATGAACTTAGGATTCAGTTAGTTCAACATATATTGATCTTTAATCAATGCATCAATACTTTATTAAACATTAAATAGTAACCATATGTAGTAATAATAGAATAACCATCACACATAAGAAACACACATGAACACTAAGATTTAAGGTGGAAACCCAATGTGGGAGAAAAACCACATGTTGTTGTTGTCTCTACCTTCTTTTAATATAAAGAGTAATCTATTTACAATCTTGTACTGATGCAGAATCATACCAGTACACATGCACCCACCTGTAGAAGGCTACAACCTTATCTTGTTCTACATCTTCTACTGGAAGGGAGCTACAACCCCCTAGCTTTTGTACTATCCGATATGTTTATTGGTATGTAGGCACTGAACTACAGAAGGATAAAACCTTCACTCATTCTCCAGCTGCTACTGGAAGGGAGTTCCAACCCCCTGATCAAATCACCAGCCACTACTGGCAGGAAGCTTTGACTTCCTTACTGAAGGCTCCAACCCTTTAGTATCCTCTAGGGACCTTTCATAAATTTTTAGACTGGATACTCCTGGTACACAACAACACAATATGAAGGCGACGTTTCATCAAATTTTCACACTAGACCCATCAGTAACATTGAATCTAAAAAGAAATCAGCACTACAATACATCCATCAAATACATCTGCATCAACCAATCACTAAAACTCAATCATCAATCTTTGAATCAACCATAACTTAATCAATCAATCACTAAAGCCTTTGACATACCAAATTAAACAATCACTAAACCTCTAACACAATTGTATCAACTATTCATTCAAATTTAATCAAATTAAACCAATAAAATGGAACAAACAAACAATAGTAACCAATACATAGATTTGAACCCAGAACACTTTATCAACAACCAAAGCCAACTGTATCCTCAAATGTCATGTGTTAGAATGTATACACTTCTTCAATGAAGCCAACATATGTGTATACGCTACTTCCTTTAGCCCAACCTACGTATACCTCTAAAGATACTGAATCATAAAACCTCTGAACCATGAACTATACCAATCAGTGACAATCTGAAGATCTACTATCATATTAGACAGTTCTAAACAGATAGCAACAAGGCTCACCCTTCTTTCTCCATCAATCAATCAACTAAAATCAATCTCCTACAAATAATTTTACTTTCAGATCTAATGAAGACATCATTGGCAAATAAAAATAAAACAACAACACTGATTAGATAGACCATTCATCCCTAAACAACAAGCTTTTCTTCTGCATACGCTACTTGGAAGTGCCAAACAAGCATGTATACACACCTTCACCAAGCTGAATGAGCATATAGATCTCCAAGTAAAAACGTATAACTTCACAACTATTCCAAACTTCAGATATACCCGTATTATAGTATTTAAAGTACAAAACAATTGTTAGCACTCAAATCTATCCTATCCATTATCAAATCAGATAATGATAAGTCATTATGATCACGATCCATCATCAAACACTTAGGTGCATACTTAGTCTAGATCAAGCAAAACATCAGAAACCCATAACATGCATATTTTATTTTGATTTAACACTTCATAATATATTCATTACTTGTGCCTATATCCCTTTGATATTCTCCTCCTTATATAGTTTTAGCCTTTCTCAATACCTCGGGCCAAAACAACACTTAAAACATGTGGTATTCTTAGACAATATCAAATAACCATTATTCTGCTCAATATTGTGGGCTAAGACCATGGTATTAACACTTGGTATTCTTTATTCTTGAATTTCCTTTATTTGTCAACCCATATGCACTTTTCCTCTTGTGAAAGTGTGTGCATATGCATATACACTTTTGTTCTATGAACATGAGAGTATACGCCACTTTCACAAGGTGAACTTGCGTATACAACTTAACATACTTGAAAACATCTTTTTTCTTCTTGATTCTAATCTGTAGTCCTTTGTTTCTTCATCCTATTCTTTTGTACCAATACCTTGTTCCCTCTGAATAGACCTGTTATAATGTGATTTTCTATTGTACATTACTTCTAAACTGATTCCTTTGAATTACCCTCCATTTTGTCACCTTGTAAACATAATTTCCATGCATTCTATCTCATCTAATATCTCTCATGTAGATTCATCTATTTACCATATACAAGTGAGCTATTCTACTACAAGTGGGTTGTCCTCAAGTACAACACATGCATTATAATGCCAACAATATCAAATTGTATAATGGAATGAGGATCAATCAAATTTTCCATTACTCCTTTGTGGTTTCTCTCTGAAAGAAAATTACAATAAATGTTCACACTAGGCTCTCTTGGTTCCAATGTCCAATTGATGCCAGGAAATAAATTGTGAGCACATATTGCATCCAGTAGGTAGGAAAACATGTAGAATCTGGCTTGCTTGCCCTTGGGAGGATTTTGGGAATTATCTACATGGATCTTAAAATTTTTATCCGACAAGTATCACCAGTTGAATGGTTTTCCTTTGTTCACAATATCATTCAAAAAAAATGGGCACCCTTCAAGGAAGGTCTTATTAGTATACTAACCATAGATCCTACAACATTGAACTATCAAGTACTGATAAGCCTTCCTGAAAGATTTTGTTTTGTAGGTGTTGGTGGGTGTCTGATAGAAATTTGTTGCCTCTTTCACCCTGACTTTGACAAACTCCTTTGTGCTGAAGTCATTGGTGGTTGCATTAAAGTAATAATCCATGAGCATTTATGGCTCTAGCAAATGATACATGAGATGGTAATCTGGTGCCAAAAAATAGCAAAGCGTTTGTCCACTAGAGATGCTAAGAGTCACGGTCTTGGAATATGTATGAGATATTATCCAACTGACAATGTCTACACATGGGAAAGTCAAGTACCTACATGAAATCTTGTATAACCTTGAGCTTTGGACATTGATATACACCTGCCGGTCTTCAAGATCTATTTTGAAGCTTCTTGCTGAGAAAGCCTCACTTAGGTTTTGCCATGTGATGTCTCACTCTTTCTTTATAAATAGTTGAGTATGTAAGAAAGCTTGAAGTTTCATTGGAGTACTCTGAACTGCATCCCCGATGCTTCTTTCTGTGGTGACATTTTAGGGATGTCTCTTAGGGGCGATGATAACAATGAATGATCAATAGAAATGCTAAAAAATTGCAATACCTATAGGAGGAGGATGCACTCATGGAAAACATGAATTATCTTCACCAAAATGACTCCAAATAAAGATCAAGAAAGCAACCAAAATATTGAAGGAGATGGCTTCAATAATTTCCCAGGGAAAGGGATTGGCTTCAAGAATTTCACATTTCATAGTCATAGTAGTGATGGAAGAAAATTGAGGCTTGAGACTATGGAATGTGTAGTCTCAACCTGGGTAGAATGAGAGAGAGATTGTGTATTGTGCAGTCTCAGTGGTGAAGGGTGAGGCTTAAGCCCTAAAACTGTGCAATACATAGTTGGGAAAATCTAGGGAATGTCCATTGTGTATTCTGAGGGGCCAAGCATGAGGCTTGAGCTTTGTATTTGCATAATTCCCTTTTAGCAAGGCAACTACTGGCCAAGTGAAGGGAAGATATGCCCAGAAAGAGGATGCCAAGGTGGTAGATCTGAATGATAATGCAAGTTAGAGTGTAGATATAACTAAGGAAATGTAGATCAGTGAATACCAAGTGCATAAGCTCAACATTCAAGAGGAAAAACAAACATGCATAGGGAGTCACCGAAATGACAACCACTAATGAGAAAAAACAAGATAATGGATGCGCACTTTTAAAAGGCGAACAACAGACTGAACCAACACTTGTGGAAGATGATATTAGTTGAAATGGAAATATACATGAATTGAAACAAGAAAAGCAACACTCACAAAAGGGAAATGACAAAAGTGACAAAAGATGACAAAAGAAAAGCTCACACAGAAAAGCATTGCAAACTCCACAGAAGCCTCTTTGATCTCCTTGGGAAGGTTATAGGTCAAAGATCGAGTGTATAAACAAGATTTAGGTGTGTATATAATATAGATCTAGGTTGGTTAGGGTTTATGATGCTCATGCCTAAAATCAAGGAAAAGGTGACATCTAGCGAAAGTCCAAAAGTAACAACTTGTGTCATCCTTTAGGAAACTAATTATCCACTCTCTATTTTCTAGGGATTGCCTTTTTCTCTTTCTTGGGAAACTGACCATTCACATTTCCAAGAAGGACTACAAAATTCCCAACCACAAGGGATTGGGAAACTCCTTGACTTAGTGAATTACACAATTTCTAAGCTCAAGAGAAACTTTGCACAATTTTTTAAACTCAAGGCAAGGTTGTTTCCTAGAATTGCAGAGTTTCTAAGCTCAACATTGGCATGTCTATCTGGATTATGCAATTCATATCCTCAAGGCTAGCTTTCCTTCCATTATTGCATAGTTTGTAGAGGGAAGACTGATAATGTTGTAAAGTAAAGTCAATTGATAGCTTTATGAAATTTTTATCTATTTCAGCAAGTGGAAATTATTATTCTAACTAAAAAATTAATTATGTAGTTTATTTTCTACAATAAACAACTAATAAAAAAAAACTATAATTTTCATAATAAAAACACTATGGAAAATAATGAAAAATCAGAAATTCTAGCACACACACAAGATTTTTGACACAGTTATTTTTGGACAATTGTCCCTGGAATAACCCAATGTAGGAAAGCCAGTGTAGCAGATGAGGGTTTTATTATTATTCTTTAGTAGAAATTCTAAGTATAATAATTTAGATGACCAACTAGAAATTTAATCTGAGGAAAATATTGGCAAAATTATTGTGAGAGTTTTCTCTCTCCCTATAACTATTTTCTGCCTCTGAAATTTCCTCCCTAGCCTCTGCGTTGAGCTCCATGTGCCATCCTCTGCAAAGATCTTATGCTGGACCTCTAAGAATTTTGGCCTTCCTTCCTTTTCTTCTTTTTGAGGACTGGAAGCCTTCCTCCCAAATTGTTGTTACCCTCCTATGCCACCTGCTACTCACCCTCTGGGTCTATCCTCTCTACTAAGCTACTGCTACTAAGAAAATCAAACTTCCTGGGCAACTAAGTATTTTCACTAGTATATTCTCCATCACCATATTGATCTCCTCTTATGATCCATTGTTGGAGCACCAATGAACAAGATTAATACTTAATTAATGGCTAGGATCATCTCTCGATTGATCCGTGTGAGTTTCTAGATGATTCTCACCTTATCTCAATTTATATTGATTAATAACCATATTCCCTAAGTTTAAACTAGGGAAATATTTAAAAATCGATCAATAATCTAATTTTGACACTTCTAGGTGGAATTTCCAGAAATAATTTTTGTGTTTTGGATATATCATGTATTCTAGCCTCTCCACCAAATTCAATTTCTAGAACACATCCAATGCTATAAAATCTAACACTCTCTTAGTGAAGAATGTGTTCCAGTGCTACTACACACCCTATATTTGCATCATCCCCTGCCACGCTGATGAAGAATGGTTGTTATTTCCCACCAACGACTATGCAAATCTAATTTATGTTGCATTTTTCTTTCTACTGACACTGCCATACTAATTCCAACACTACATCTACACTGCAATTCCCTCTCATTTCTTTTTGCTACAACTAAGAATCATCCAAGGTAATCTGTCCTTGTTATTGAAACAGGTTCTCCATTGTTGGGATGTGTTCCCCAGGGGTAGAATTAGATTAAGTTAGTGATTTTCATAAATAATTTTGTAAAAAATATAAAGCCTCTACGAAATGTGGATGCGGAGCATGCTGATAGATAGGAGTCAAAGGGGTCTTAGCCCCTTGTTTTGGTCGACTTTAGATTTTCCCATGGTCTCTGGTCCATGGTATTGTATGAAGGAAAGCTATAAATAGTCGATTCATAACAAGTCTTAGAACAAATTCGAATAGATAAGAATAGAAGTATGAATGAATGAATGAATGTTGTTGTAAAGCCTTGATAGACAAGAAGATCTGTTCCTATTAGTAGCGAAGGAAAGGCTCTACAGCTAAGTGCACAGGGTAGTTGAAGTCTATACTAGAAATATTCTGATTAATAAATACTAATTTTGGGTTGGAAATATTTGCATCCATTTGTTTAATGGTTATGTTACTTTCATTGTTGTTTTTGTAATTCAATGTGTTTTCTCTATGGGAACCTGGTTAATTGGTCATGTTTATACCTAATAAAATGATTGAATGATATTCTTGAAGATATAAATCTAGTTTGGGTTAGTTTCAGATAAGGATGATAGGTCTTCGTGATGACAGATCTAGATCTCAGAAGCCCTAGAAGATGAATCCAATTCCATGAAACTAGCAGACCTATCTTATTAGGTCCTAAGTAATGTAATTGGTTGGCCCTATGAAGGATTGAAGGTAGTTAGGGCTGAATTATCATTCTTAACCCTATTAAAAGGTTAGATCTGTGTGGAAGTAGATCTAAGGAACTAAAAGACATCACACGAGTCTTTGGATGTACAAAATTGGTTCTTGCATCCCCCAATACTGCCTCGGGTGAGACTGTGACCTGTGCTACCCAGGTTTCTTCCGAAAGGGCCAATAGTGTAGGGTTTTGTTGGTTGGCACAACTAACTCCGAACTTGGATTAGGACCCCTTAAGCCAACAGATGGTCTTTTTGTCGGGATTAGGATCTGCATAAGAGATGTGTGATGTGACATCATTAGAGTCTAACTAAGAAAGAGATTGAAAAGTGGTTAGAATGGAAAATTCATGAGTTTGTGGCTCAAAAAAATAGGAATCTGCACCTATTGAAGTTGGATTGGTTGAATAGATATCAATACACAAAGAAATGCAAAATTTTCTTTTGTAGTTTTCCGTGCAAATTATACGAGTGGTTAGTAAAATTGGCAGATGGTTAAGGGAGGTGGAAGCTCGATAGTCCTATAGCGTGGACTCCAAAATTTATATCATGAATAGAGGAATCTAAAAACAAGATCATGTAGACTGTCAACCATTGGCTTGACCAAATTATGGGAGTATTTTTTACTAAAATTACAGTTGACACCTTAGTTAGCTATAGTGAAGTGGAGAAAATATTCTTCAAGCGACTACGAGGTAAGTACTTGAGGTCATTGAATACTTGGATTGAAATGCTATTATGTGAAAAGAGGGTAATCCCATTACCTTAATGTTTAGAGCTACATGAAGTGGTAGGTTCTTTAGTAGTAATGGATCAATTCCAGAGTATAGTCCATTAATTGAACGTCCTTCAAGTGGCGATGAAGGGGCAGTGCTAACTACATCGTGAAGCATTGTTCAGTTAATAACTCAGGTTATCCCATGGATATCTCATCCATCCACTCCACCTCCACCTCCACCTCTGCCGCATACACCCTCACCTACACCTTTGCCTCCACCTCCACCATTCATCATGGAAAATGTAATGAAGATTTCAATCTTCAAAGGAATAGGAAGTGAAGATCGGAAGAAATTCTGGTTTGTTGCGAATGTTGTATTTACAACACAAGAAATCCCTAATGATAATATAAATAAGGTGCAGTTAGTAACCACCTTGCAGGATCACACACTAACCTAGTACATTAAGTATTGTGCTGACAATCCTCAGGCATCGTTAGCAGAGACTCAGAAAACTTTGAACAAAGTATTTAGTAATCCTAGATTTGTGGCAGAGCCATTAATTGAGCTTAAGGAGATTCGAATGAAAGTCAATGAGACACCTTGGGGATTTGATCAGAGGTTGAAGTGCCAGATCAGGCAAGCTAACATGCAAATCTCAAATACCCAGCATTGCGACTAGTTTATAGCATCACTTTTACAACACTTAAGAATACCTCTATCACAACGAAAGATAGAAATGCAAGCAGAAGCCTCATAGATCATGATGAGGCTACACGCATCGCCTATTCATGATAAAAACCTGGGGGTACAATAGATCCACTCGTAGTTAGAGAGCATGCACCTAGAATTACAGATTCTAAAGAAAGAGGAGGACACTAACCCAGAAGTGTGCACAGTGGTCTAGTGCTTGAAGTGAAAGGGCCACGGGCATGATAAAGATCACTGTCCAGTATACTTGAATTATCTTATGGGGGTAGTGCTAGCCCCCCTGAAGCCATAAGCCCTAGTAGGGCTGCGCAGGGGAGCTGCGCTATGGTGCACCATTTTTCAAGTCACTAGACCACATGTGACAGATAACTGTCACCTACTTCAGAAGTTTGTACAGACCCCTGAACAATTATTTTGCAAGTTCTGTAAATTTGTGGACTGTGATGAGCACCATTGTCGAAGTTATGAGCTAATGATGGAAAGAACCCCTACTTATCGTATGTAAGAAGAAACTCGGCCACTAGATTAGGTGCAGGAGGAGTGTTTGAGTGTTTTCAAGGTCGAGGATGAGGGTGAGGAGGAGGACCTAGTAGAGGTCATGGTTAGGATATCTTCTACAACTGTAGATAGCCGGGGCACTTCGCACAAGATTTATCGAATCCTACACAACCTTTGTGTCAATAATGTAGACAATTTTACCATGCCATAGAAGTTTGTTTGGTGCTAATAGCTAAACTTTAAGAAACTAAAACTTAGCCTCAATAGTCTACACATAGTTTACAAATGATGATGGTTGAGCCACACGAGCAGCATCAAAACATAAACATTGTGTTAAGAAGCGGTATAATAATGAGCATAGATAAAGGTAAGTAGCCTAAGGAAGAGGGATGGGTATGAAAGGCTATTGAGAAAGAAGTCAATTTTGATCTGAACTGTGCTAAAGAGACATTCTTAGAAGCAAAGAAGAACTTTTTTGAGGCCTCCACCTCAAGAAGTTAGGAGAAAACGTTGCAGACTAATGCATCACAGGAAGTAGATCCTTCCATACTAGCTACTTTCATGGAAACTTGTATGAAGTTGTTGCATGATAAAACAGTTGTTGAAGGATTGCATGGCCACCTGCCTATTCAACATGGAACCCCACCATTGTTTCTTTTAGTTTTTCAGTTTCCTTAATTATAACACAATTTACTATTTTTGGCAGTTTTTTGGGTCCTGAACTTTTAGAGCTGTTTTGAGCCCCTAAACAACATATTTTTCGAAATATTCCTCCGAGTGAAGGAATATTTCCAAAAAATGTCATTTAGGGCCTCAAAACGGCTCCATAAGTTTAGGAACTGAAAAACTACCAAAAATAGTAAATTATGCTACAATTAAAAAAATAAAAAACTGAAAGAAACAATGGTGGGCGTCCATGTGGAATAGGTGGGTGGCCACCAATATCCACCTGTGTCATTCATCCCCCCTTAGGAAGAAATGGTCTCCATTATGTTGAGTTCCTCCATGAGATGGGGAAACTTCTGCTAAACTTGGTTTGGGACCAACCATTTTCATTGATGGAGGAGTTGGTCGGCTTTGACAACTCGATATTGTTGGATCTTGTGTTGGCAAATGTTCTTGATATGTGTATCCATGATATGATTAGTTTCAGCTTGTTCCATGTAGATTGGATTGAACTCTGTTTGTGTGATATGTTCTGTAATGTTGGATGTGTCCAGTAATGGTGGAAAGTATGGCTGAAGGTGATCCACATTGAACATTGGGTGCAGGCCAAGGAATGGGGGAATGCTGAGCTCAAAAGAATTATCTCCCACAGCGTTGGTGATGGTGTATTGCCCATATCAAAGCGGGCGAATCTTATTGTGGGGCCTAGCAAGGCGCTCCTTCTATAGATCTAACCAAACTTTTTCGCCCACCTAGAACTTGTGCGGCACCCAATGCTGATCATGTCATTGCTTGTACTTAGCATTAGATTTTTGCAATATGTCATGTACCTATTGATGGATGTGTTGAATGTTCTCAATAAAGGTATTTTCCTTGATGCCTTCAAACTGTACATGAGCTGAATCTACCTAAGTCACTGCAAATGGTATGACCACATCAATGGGACATAGTGGCTAGAATCCGAAGCCCACCTAAAAAGGGATGTGACCAGTCGAGATGTGGAGAGCCCGATGGTAGTTGTGCTATACATAGGGGAGGCTCTCATCCCATGTGCATGGATTATTTGAGTTGTACATGCACAGAATGTGTACGATCATCCTATTGGTGTCCAACATCAACCAAAGAATGCACCAACATGTATTGAGGAACTTGTTGTCCCGATATGAGATGATAGATTGTGGGATCCCAAAGTGTACCCAAACTCATTCAAACAAGAGTTTAGTAGTGGCTTCTACTGTGATACTCTTCTTGTAGATGACCATAATTGCCATCTTCGATAATTTGTCGATGACCACAAAAACAAAATTGTTTCCATGCTTAGTAGAAGGAACACCTGACTTGTAATCCATGGAGATGGATTCCCAAGGTTGACTAGGGGTAGGCAATAGAGTATAAAGATCTTTCTTCTTGATGGTCAATTTGGAAATGGTGAAGGGTGTGCAGGATTTGATGTAATTCCTGACATCTTGTCGAAGATTTGTCCAATAGAAATACTTATGCAGTACTGCCACTATTTTCTCGACCCTGAAATGCCTAGTGGCCCGACTGTAGTGTGCTTCCCAAATCATCTTTACACGTTCTCTTGAAGGAACACAAAGGTGTCTAAGGTGACATAACAAAGCATCCTAGAGGTAAAAATTTGGAACTTGCTGACCCTCCAAGTGCGTATGGTATGTGCGGTCGAATTCTAGGTCATTTTTTGTAGATAAGTGACCAATCAAAAGCTTTGTGCCCACAAGAGTTGAGCAAGGTGGTTAATGCCATGATTGGTGGTCAACTAAAGGAGTATGCAACATTATTTATGCTTCCCATCTTATACTTGATATTAAAATAGAATTGTTACAGGTATGTGGACCACTTGTGGTGGTGATCAATCTGCAACTTCCCTTGCATCTGTATGAACTATAGGGGTTGGTGGTCTTTGTGGATGATTTTTTGCTTCCCAAAAATATAATGCTCTCCTTGTCAGTGGGCCTGCACAATGGAATACATCTATTTTTCATAAGTGGGATAATTTTGGTTTGTGTCTGAAAGTGTCTCACTATGATATGCCACTAGATGCCCTTGTTGAGTAAGGACTACCCCAATATCATAGTTAGAGGCATTTGTCTCAATCTCAAGTGGTTGTTCTAAGTCTGGTAATGTGAGCACTGGTGTAGAGTAGAGGCAATGTTTCAACTCTTTGAATGGATTCAATTGAGAATCAGACAAAAAAGAATTTTTCTTTCACTCCTCCTTTGCTGACTTGACTCAAGGACCAAGTGATATGAGAGAACCCCAACACGAACCTCCGATAGAAATTCGCAAGACCAAAAAAGCTACAGAGATCCATCAGAGTGGTTGGAGCTAGCCAATCCCAAATGACTTGGATCTTGGCTCGATCCACATGCACCCCTCATTCATCAATAATGTATCCTAGATACTGAACCTGGGTCATACCAAAAGTGCACTTCTCCAAATTAGCACATAGCCTGTGTTGCCAGAGTGTTTGGAGAACTTGTCAAATGTGGTTGAGGTCCTCTTCCCAACTTTGCTTGAAAATCAGGATGTCATCCAAGTATACCACTACAAATGAGTTGGTGAATGGCCACAAGTGTCATCCATAAGCCATGTGAAGGTATAACTAGCCATATCGAAAGGCCCTCCTTGGCTTTGAAGGCAGTCTTTGACACATCAGAGGGTTCAATTGGTACTTGGTGATATCCAAACTTCAAGTCGATATTGTTGAGATATTTCCCCCCTTGAGTTGGTTGAGAAGGTCATCAATCCATGATATTGGGTACCTATTCTAGACTTTGATCTTGTTCAGTGCCCGATAGTCAATACAGAGTCTTCAACTCCGATCCTTCTTCTATGCCAACATGATTGGGTTTCCATAGGGCGATGAACTCAGCTGAATGTGACCTTTCTATAGCAGCTCTCAAATTTTCCTCTTGATTTCATCATTATCCAAAATAAAATGCCGCTAGATTGTTCCATTGGGTAACGACACACCTTGGGTTACGTCGATGGAGTGCTTGACCTGACATTGCAATGGCACCCCTATAGGGGAGGTGAAGATGTCCTTGTACTCCTCCACAATTTTGTCCATCTGTTGTTCTCATGTGGAGGGGCCCTGTCTAGATGTCTTGGCCACCGTCTTCTTCTTTCCTTGAGGGTTTATCATTAGGAAAACAAATTTCTCAGTTTTTGAAATGAACTTACTACATTGTTTTGTAGTAACTAGAGAGATGGTGATAGGTCATGCTACCTATGGTATCCTTTACAACTTATTTCCCAATGTAACAATAATAATGTGAGGCCTTGACTCATACACATCATGTCACTTCCACAAGTATGGCTAGCCTGATAATACATCACAAACATCAAGGGGAGCAATGTCACATAGTACCTCATCCTTGAAGGGCTTGATGTTGTATGGAAGGCGAAATTGTTGGCTCACACGTGGATCTCTTCCTTGGTGAAGCCACTCAATGGTCTACAGTTGTGGGTGTGCTATGGCTGGTGAGCCTAGCCGCTTCATGAACTTTGCTATAATGAGGTTCTTTTGGCTGTTGCTGTTGATAATGAATTGTAGAAGGGAACCCTTTACCGACATCTCGGAGTGGAAGAGATGCTCCTCCTCCTCTCGATCTTTTGATTCCTCCTTTTGGATCTTTGTGGTGGCAATCGTGGTGTTGGGCTCTGCATCAATAATGTACTTCCCTTTGTTGTTTCCCTTGACAGGTTTTAACTCAGAGTCATAACATGCATCTAATTCCGAAGCCTTCAGTTTGGCCACAAGTGACTACTTTTCCGGCCACTCACTTATATTGTGGGTGGAGCTCTTATGGAACTCACACCACTTTCCCAAGTCCTTCTTCAGCTTCGCAGTGATGTCCTTTACTTGTGGTCTTGGCATGGTGTCCTAGGCAATCCCGCCTTGGCTTTGTCCTTTGTTCTACGGTTTGGGGGAACCTTACCCTTGATTCAGATTCATAGATCCAAAGTCTCGCTACTTCTGTTTAAACTTCTACTCGATATTGATGGTGTATTGATACGTTGTGATAAGAGAGGAGATTTCCAAGAACTCCATCTCGTCCTAGATGTATCTACGTATGTAGTTCCAGTACTTAAGGACCAAATGTTTCCCAGAATCCCTGATATCCTACTTCATGCGAAGGGTATGAAAAAAATTGGTAAACTCCAGCACATCTTGGTCCCTTCCCTATCATGGCATGGTCCACTTGATGTATCTGTTCTTGTAGCTTTTGACAGGGTAGTATTAATCCTTGATGGCATCCCAAAATGAATTCCAAGTGGGAGCAGCTGAAACCAGTGAGGTCATACTTTCATCCTTCTACTCACAATAGGTTTCCCACTAATCCTTGATATGGGGGGCGTCTTTGAGAATAGAAAAAGTAATCTTTTCTCAACTGGAAAAATCACGAATAGAAACATATCCTTCAAGTAGATTCAACCATTTATCTTCTGTGTCTGCATCTGTTTCTCACTCAAATATGGGAATGTCAAAGTTTACTTGTACCTTAAAAGGTGTGGAGCCTCCAGAGTGACTATTGGATGTGGATGCGCCACCAGTGGGCAACTGTTAATGGATCTGAGAAAATGTATCCATCATCACATTCATTTGTTTCTCAAGGACCTCCTCAAGCAATATTTTGATAGAATCTTTGGCTCCCTCATCTTTCTTTTCTTCCCCCATGGGAGGCTGTCGAGATTTCCGAGGTTGTTCTTGGAAAGGTTTGACTAGTTCAAGCCCTAACTCTTTATATCTGACCTCATTGGGGACATAGAAAGAACAACTGAGAAAAAACAGACTGCTCTAATACCACTAACTCGAATTGAAATAGGAATGCAACAAAATATAGATATAACCATAAATAGAGAGATGCAATAGAAATAACAATATCTCTTATTAATATCAAATATTGAAATACGCTTACAAATAGAATGGAAATGAGACTAGCTCATGTGATGGTAGCTTATCTCTGAGAAGATATGTGGTGGCTATATTCCTCTGAACTCGGTGATAATGAGGCTCAAGGGCCTTTCTATTATTGAACAATAAGAGAAAACCCTAAACAACCAAAACCCTAACCTGAGGAGATGTAACACTGAGATTTTATGGGCCTCGTTGGGGTTATTTGGGCAGCCAACTTCCTGAGGTCGTAACATGGTCATATTATCTTCATTTGATGGGCATGATACCTTGTTAGAAAGATATCTCTAAGGAATACAACTGAAAACACGATCTCAATGACATTGTTGTGAGAAATCTCATTGAGATCACATTTTTAGTTGTAGTCCTTGGAGAGATCTTTCTAATGAGGTATGATGTGCGTCAAATGGAGATAATATGACCAAGCTAGGACCCCAAGCCCAACTAACCCCAATGAGACCCATAAACTCTTGGTGTTACATCTCCTCGGGTTAGGGTTTTGGTTGTTTAGGGTTTTCTCTTATTGTTCAATAATAGAAAGTCCCTTGAGCCTCATTATAATTGAGTTCAGAGGCATGTAGCTGCCATATCTCTTCTAGATATAATCTACCATTACTCGAGCTAGTCTTAATTCCATTATTTTTTTAAGAATATTTTAGTTTTTGACATTAATAAGAGATAGTGTTATTTATATTGCATCTCTGTATTTATTGTTGTATCTGTCATTTGTTGTGTTCTTGTTTCAATTTTGATCATTGCAATATTTAATAGACAAGCGCACCAATAAGGAAATGACTCCTACAGAGTAGTGCATAGTAAGGAAGATTGGCAAGCATAAGGCACGAACAGGATGTGAGATGTGGCTAACAGTGCAAATAGGCAATTATAAAATTGACCAGGTAATTTTGGATCAAGCATTCGATGCGAATGTTCTATGAAAATAGACATGGGAAATGATGGGTATACCTACATTGTAGTGGCCTTTGATTCAGCTCCGAATGGAAAATCAGTAGAAAATCATCCCCATGGGATGATTGTATGGAGTGACGGTTGATATTGAAGGTGTGAGTGCATTACTGGACTTCGAAGTTATAGAAATTGTCGATGACAATAAATCCTACCCCATGCTCATGGGAATCAACTGGGCTATTGATATGAATGGGTTCATTAATTTGAAGAAAAGGAAAATGACCTTTGAAAGGAAGTTGCTTAGGGTAGTAATTCCAATGGACATTGTGGAAGGAGCATGCTATACCAAACTTATTTGCGATTATGTAGAAAGTGATGATGAGCTAGATCAAATATACAAGATAACAACGTGAGATTAGGATTCTATCAATCCAATGATAGACGGATGGATCACATGGGACTGGGAGAGTTCATGCACTTTTGACTTAGATGAGGAATTAGAGCATTTGCAGAATCTCTTACACGAAGTATCTACATTGCAATGGAATATGATGATGAAGTCACTGCACTATGTTTCGTCGAAGGTAAGAAAGTTCACTTATTATGATAGTTTGATTGATGTAGGTATGTTTTTAGATGAATTTAAGTGTGAAGTTTCTGAAGACCACCATTTTCAAGCATTGTAGTTGGTACTCTGTGCTACACCTGCATGATGGTGGGGTACACATAAGGAGAGTTTTTCCAGATGGAGTGATTATAGGCAAATGATGAAGTTACAATTTGTGCATGCTAATACCAGGATGACAAAGAAGTATAGTGGGAAGGATGATTCATGCGATCACCTGGAAAAGTGGACTAAGGCATGGGGAATGGAACCATAGTCAAAATGGGTACATATATTTTATCATGCCTTGGATACAATCCCCATGAACTTGTACCTCGAGATAGAGCTCTGCCACAAAATTGCAGAATGAGATGTGTTTTTTGAGTTTAGGCTTCTGTGATCCATATCAATTTTAGTGAGAGGTGTTTTCAATGAAAATAACATCATAATTCATTTGTCAATGGATTTCAAACCAACAAGTGTGGTTCATCATCAAAACAAGTTGAAGAACCAGATCATGGATGCAGGTTAAATAGAGAGGGAAGATCATTCAATGGCTATATTTGACCAGGAAACAACTATATTGGACTTAGCAAATGGACTGGACCAAGAGATAGGACGAGGGAAAAAAAATTAGTTAATTAATTAAAGAGTTGGTTTTGTTATATTTATTTTCAATTTTGATTAAATGTAACTATTTGTTTTCTACTGAAATGAGTATAACTAAGAACTAATTAATAGACCATTTTTTATTATTTAAAACTACATAATATATTATTATTATTATAATAATAATAAAAGTTAATAAATGTTTATTAAATAAATAACCTAATTAGTTAGTTAAATCTATGACTTAATTCTAAATGTAAGGAACCTAACTATAATGAAACATAGCCATGTCTATCCACTTAAAACCATTTAGAATATAAACTAAAGGCATTGAAGGATTTATGTAGAGAATATGGTTGTTTTCAACTAGTTAGCTAATTCAATTATTAATTTTATTTATTTAACTTTAAAGGAATAATGGGATAATAAATTTTTCTCAAATTTATTTGTAAAATACGTTAAATAATTAAGGCGTGCAAATTTTTAGACCTATTCAATTTTTAAGACCTATTGTTATTGACTTTCGAATTCAAATACATGTTTGCAAGCATTGACAAAGTGCTTCAAGATATTAAAGTGGTTATCTTTAGGACGCCAAAGGAGCCTATGGAATGGAACCAACTTGATTGGAGCACCTAGATATGCCACACATTGGAATGCTATAATGTGACCATTGAAGGGGAGGAAGAAGACCTGAGGAATATCAATATTCTATAAACAGAAGGGCATTTCACAATAGAAGGACCACAAGTAGAGGACCCAAACATCTTCATACCTTTGAAAACAAGACAGGTAAACATTGCCACTAAGGAAGAACCAATGTTCACGAAGATTGGAGATTATTGGGATGATGCTACACTAGACAAAGTTGTTGAATTACTTCACGAATACTAGGATCCCTTCCCCATTAAGTTCTTAGACTTAAATGGCATACTTGGTAATTTTGGTGTTATGCAAACCACATTGAAGTCGGATGTGAAGCCTGTCAAATAGAGGCCTTATCGCCTTAATCCTAAGTATAAGGAGAAGGTTCACCAAGGGCTGGATAAAATGCTCGATGCAATCATTATAGAACCTGTTGAAGAGTCAAATTGGGTGAGCCCAAAGGTAGTCCAAGAGAAGAAACAAAAGGGCGAAATAAGGATCTACGTAGATCTATGGACTCTGAATGATGCATGTGTTCATGATCCATTTCCAATGTTGTTTACAGATGAAGTATTAGACAATATAAGAGGGTAGGAGGCCTATTCCTTTACTAATGGGTTTTCTAGTTATCACCAAATTATGATTGCACTAGAGGATCAAAACAAAACCACCTTTGTGATAGAGTGGAATTTATTTCAGTACATTGTTATGCCTTTTGGATTATAGAATGCACCCACATTATTTTCCAACATAGTCATAGCCGTGTTCAAAGAATTCATCCATAAGATTCTGGAAGTATACTTCGATGACTGGACTGTCTTTGGATTGGTAAAACTCTATGTAGCAAGTCTACACCTTATGTTGGATACATGTTGAATATAATACATTGTGGTGAATTTGAAAAAATGTATACTATGTGTCCCTTTTGGGATCTTGCTAGGTCATGTTGTGTGTAAGAAAGGGTTGATGGCAAATCCTGCAAATATCAAGGTGATTGTGAACTTGGAGGCCCCTAGGAATGTTAAGCAATTACTTGTGACTCTGAGAGACACTGGGTAATATAGAAAATTCATCAAAAGAATATGCTCAAATTATTGCGCCTATGGAAAAACTACTAAAGTAGGATGCGGCATTCTGCTCGGATGAGGAATGCCAACGCAACTTAGATATGTTGAAAGAAAAGATGGTGACTGAGCCAATCTTGGTATTTCTTGATTGGAAGAAGGAGTTTCATGTACATGTGGATGCTTCTTACATTGTGTTGGGTGCAGTACTAAATGAGATAGGTGAAGGTGAATTGGACCATCATATAGCCTTCGCAAGTAGAGAGTTATCAAAAGTTGAAAAAATTATTCAATAGCAGAGCACGAGGGGTTGGCCATGATCTACGCACTGTAGAAATTCATGCATTATCTGTTAGGTGGACATTTCAAGATGTATATAGATCATTCTGCCCTAAAGTACCTGGTCCAAGGAAAATTTTGAAGGATGGAAATTGATCTTAAAGTTTAAAAACATTGGTGAATCTCACTAGTCCCTAATATCCAAACCATAAAATGTTTATTAATATATTTGTAAAATTATTCAAATTTATGATGATTTTATATATAGTCTCTATATAATTATGGCAATTTTTAAGGTAAAATATTCTATATTGTAAAATTTGGGTGAAGCATTTTTTATAAAAAATAGAAATTGGCGAATATTTTTTTTGGAAAAATCATGGAAAAAAGCCCAACTACAAATATTAGCCCCTAAAATTTTCCATGACTTGGTCAACAAGCTTGTATCGAGGGGAAATATTTCTAGTTGGTTGTTATTATTTCAAGAATACGATTTTGAAGTTATTGTGAAGCTTGGTCGGTTGAACGCTCGTCCAGACCACTTGTCAAGTATTGAAACAAGAAAAGAACTGAGTAATTCAGAGGAAGGGTTTCAAGATGTGCATCTCTTTATGGTACGTGTAGCATATGACCATTTCGCTGACATTATTCAATTCTTAACTATAGGGATGGTGCTTTAAGGATATACAACTTAGCAGAAGAAAGAACTAGCAGTTTGCGGAAGAAATTTTTCAGTGACTGTGGGACATTTGTACAAAATGGGGTAGAAACAATATTGCGAGATACATGCCAGAATTTGAGCACAATAGTATTCTCTCTGAAGCTAATGGGGGAGCTGCAGGAGGCCATCATGTAGGGAAAGAAACCATGCAAAATATTTTGTGTGCAGGAATATGGTTGCCGACATTGCACAAGGATTCAAAAACATACTTTAAGGTGTGCGATGCATGTCAAAGGACTGGCAAACTATCACGAAGGGATGAACTATGGCTAGATCCTTAGGTATCTTTGTAGGCATTTTAGAAGTGGGTGATCAATTTTATTGGGTCAATTCACCCACTTGGCAAGAAAACGGACGCGCACTACATTATCAATGCCATGGAATATCTAACTAGATGGGTGGAAGCAGATCCAGTGATTGATTATATAGTGGCTATTATAGAAAATTTCTTATTTGAATACGTCTTAACGTGGTTTGGATGCCCGAAAGTATTAATGAGTGATAGGGGAATGCACTTTCTGAATGAAACAATTAGCACGATGACAAATGAATTTTAGGTCTACCATTAGAAGAGAACACCATGTCACCCACAGGAAAATGGGATAGTCAAATATTTTAGCAAAATTTTGGAGAACGTGCTGACAAAGTTATCTAATGCGTAGTGAAATGACTAGAATGTGCACGTACTTAGAGTACTATGGCCCTATCGGACAACCTGTAAGAAGATGACAGGGCAAACTCCATTCAGATTGGTCTATGGCATCGAAGAGGTGATGCCTATGGAATACATTATACCTAGTCTGCGTATAGCATCTTTGATAGATATGATGGATCGTGAGGCCTTAGAGGAATGGCTCACGTGGCTAAGGGAGTTATAGGAAGACTAATTTCTACTGTGATTCCACTACCAAGTATATAAGGACAATAAAAAATCATGGCATGATCATCATATCAAGCTTCACACTTTCAAGATAAATGATCTTGTGTTGTTATATGATAGCAAGTTCACCAAATTTCCAAGTAAATTCCAGATGCATTGGTTAGGACCGTATATTGTCAAGGAAATTACAGAGGGTGGTGCAGTTCATCTCGTGAAGCTGAATAATTAACATTTTATGGGAAAAGTGAATGGGAGATGACTAAAGCTATATGCGAGGGATCCTTCCCCTATGCAATGACTATATGAATGCAAGACAATCTTAGTGCTCTAGGCATTTGAAAGGGAGCGTGGGACTATATACTACATTGCCCGACTGGGAGGACAAGGCAATAAATAGTTTGTGCGACAATTGACAAGGGTGCAACATATGAAGCTATGCTTAAGACACTATGCCATGGAGGATGGTGTCATGCAGCCCAACCCAAAAATAGCCATTGAAGTTACTGTAGGTGATTGGACTGAGAAAATCCTATTAGGAGGAGTGGGCAAGTGGCAATTAAGGCAAAAATCTTTGAAAATCTACCATCGAAGGTGAATTTATGAAAAATTTATGGAGGGAACGATTGGATTTGAATCCGATAATTGCTATAAGTATGTCTTGTTGGTCTGCAAAGAAACATTTTGTTGTCTACAAAATTCTTACATGCACCGAGAAGATTGGGAGGTTTTCTTCAAGCACCCGGGGCTTGCTCATTATTCGAATACATCAGACTGAGTTTCTTTGGAGAGCATAGCTAAGCCTATGAGTTCTGAGGCCGCAATGTCTAAGTACCCAACTCTGGAAGCTATGGGCATAGCAGCTACAGCAATAGTACCTATGATGCCAAGGTTGCCTAGGCCAAAGGAGTCTACTTCCAAGCCAAATCATTTAACCACAAGTGAATATATGTCTTGCATATAATATGAAGATACATGGGTCATGAAGTTGGAACCAATGAAATGGGTCAAAGGAGTTTAGCTGGTGGGACTATTACACATGCTATTTGCACCATATTTGACCACTCCAAAATCAATATAACATGTATATGATAGTTGCCGAAATTAGTGCATGATGGGTGTTTATGGATAGGTGAGCCTATCCCCATCACAGATATGTTAATCCATCGGATTACTAAGCTACCATATAAAGGAGCAGACCTGAAAAAGGAGTTTGTAGGAAAAACCAAGGAAAAACAACTCGTGGAATGCATGAAGATCAAGTTCAGGCTTGTAAAGGGAAACCACGGATATTCTATACACTCCATAACCAACCAGGTGGTACATTTTGTAGCGTAGATCCTAGCAGGAAATAAAATGTGAAAGTGTCACATGGATGAAGTGCCTGTGCCAGTCATTTCATTAGCAGCACAATATGTGAGTGAGGTCTAGTATAACTATGCCCAGTATCTTTGTAGAGAGTTTTTGGAAAACTATTGTGAGGTGCAAGAGAAGAGCCAACCATTCCACTATTCTTGGCTCTTATTGCTAATCCTTTTGGTGGCATGGAGGCTCTTGGAGGACAATTAGTTCCCTTTGTTGAATGAGACCCTCCTAGAGGTAGTGAATTTCGCTTCGTTGTGGCAGACAAAAGATACAGAACAAAGTATAAAATCCAAGGTGTTTTGGGTATTCATGGAGTTGGACATCCGAATGGCTGTAAAGCAAAGGCCAAGGTTATCTCACACATTGTTCGAGCAACTGACGGCCTTTGAAGAATTTAAGGCAAACATTCATAATGTTCTGATCCGAGCAAGGAGAGGCCCTCAAGAGGTATGGCACAAGCTTCCTTACTTAGTGGTTGAAATAGATGTCCAAGAGGTTATGGGAAGATGGCCAACATAGTGGTGCGAGCCTACCTAGTTGGATGTCTAGACAAGCAAAACTAGAGAAAGCTCCTCCCTGCAGACCTTTGCTGCAAAAAATAAGAAAGAAAAAGAACCATTAGTCATGCCAGAGAAGGTTTCCCAATAGAAGAAAAAAGAAGCTACCGCTAAGGCATCTATAGAGGAAGAGCGGGTTGCGAAGGAGTGCGCTGCTAAGGAGAAGGATGCAAAGGAAAAACAAGATACCAAAGAAAGAAACAAATTAGCATTGTAATGACCTAATGAGCAGGGTATATCTGCAGAAGGCGACGATGGGGGAGAGGAGGTGTCCACCCCCTTTATATTATAGAAGCACACCAGAGAAATAAATAAGTCCATGAAAGAAGTGGAAGATAGATAAACAATCATAGGTGGACCTTCTTATGATCACAGAGGGTGATTTAGATGAGATCAGGGATAAGGTTCACGATACCACATCTGAGATATGGTCGTAATTTGCGCAGCAGTATATGCAGACACTAGGGAGTGTCCAGAAGGATTTGCGAGATTTGCAAATCTAGGCTGGTAGGATCCAAGTGAGCGTTGTGCAAGTGAGCGTGGTGCAAGCGAGCCTAACTCAATCAAGTGTGAGTGTTCCAAAAGTGGAATGGATAATGGAGATAAGGATCATTCCTCTACCAGAAGGATACTTGTGAGCAAATAACCAGGAACACCACAACACACTATAAAAGAGTAAGGATATTGGGATGAATCTAGTCATTCTTCTGCTGCAGTCCCTCCATGCATTACATGAGGGGGTCTTAGATGAGCTGCAGATCAGGGAGCAGTGTGCCCTTGCATTCCTCAATGAATGTAATGACAACAATGGATAGATGTACAAGGAGAAGATAGAGGTGCTAAAGGAGAAGGAGGAAATGCAAGTGCACAACACGAACCTAGAGTTAGTAATTAAAAAAGCCTGTTAAACAGTTCCATAATTACATATCCCAAAAGATGGATAAGCTGAGATGAAATTCAGGAAATTATACGTTGTGGTCTCTGACACAAAAGCTTAGGATGGGTGATTCACTTTTGAGTTCTAGATGAAGATAGCCAAACTCCAGATCAAGCTTCAACTAACCACACCACCAGAAGATTAGGAGAAAAGAGGTGCAGCTATAAAATAATCACTGGGTCAACTAGATGTTGTAATTCACATTTACAGCCAGCCATTCAATCAGGCAATGGACCAATGGGATACATTGCAGGAGGACGCTAAGATGCAACAGTTGAACACAAAGATCAGGGAAGCTCCACAAACATGTGTTGAAATCAGCATGACTATGCAGATGTTGGAGCCACTACAGTGCTTCACGCTTGCAAGAAGGCAAGGCAATTCAGATGTAGATCCATGAGTTATAGAAAAATTAGTCCTTGCTAAGAGACCGACTTCAGCCTTGGTGTTATAGACATATTTGGGCACTGCAACCCCAATCACATATCTCCATAAACTAAGGGCTTCTGAGTCCCTAAAAGTGTTTTTTCATGCCCTTAACGAACAAGGTCAGTTGATTACATCATCTCCCAGATGTTTTCCACAGACAACTGCTCAGAACTAGTCAAAACTAGACCATACAGACTGCTCAGTGTAGAGGGTGCGATGCATCTCACCTGCTCAGAGCAAAAAGTGTGATGCATACTGGAAACCCCTTCTGTAGGGTGTGATGGGCGAGAGTAGACAAATGGCAAAGACAGTTTGCAAGGTGGATGATCATGGAACCTTCCAAAAACTTCTCTTATGACACTTGCCTCTCTGAATTCACATAGGGATGAGTAAGAGAACATCAATCTCCAAGTGGAATCAAGAACTATCAGAGAGAAGACACTAAGAAAAATCCCAGAAGCTGACTCACCCCCCCACAATCATCTATATATGGATCCCTGATCCCAGAGATCAAGAGGCTGGAATCTTGTATCTTGTAAGGAAGTGCTATTGGTTTCCTGGTGGAATATCATAGTGTTGGGTGATCTAAGCTTTTCATGAGGTGAAGAAGGGCTTTCATGCTAGGAGGATGATGTTGGGTCAGATCAATGGATTGTAATCCTCTCTTCTAATCTCTATATCAATAAAGCTATTCAAGTTTTCCTCCACATTTTTGTATGTTTGGTAATATATGCATGTGTGTGGTCAATATATATGTGGTCCTATATTGTTTATGATTGTAGACCTCTATACTTTGAAGGTGTTATGTCGCTTTGACTTTACAGGTACTCTTTGAAGTGGAGTGGTCAAGGGAGGAGCAGAAAAGATCTGTCAAAGGGGAGAAGGAACAAGCAAAGAACCAAGCAAAAGATCGAGGTTGGTATTCTTTGCTCCTCTCCTATCTACTTCTTGTAAAGGAAAATGGAAGTAACTTTAATCTATTTTCTTCTAAGATAGATACCCATATTAGTGGGACTAGTAGCTCTGCATAGACACTAGATTTCCTGATAACAAAATGGCGACTCCACCGGGGAGAAAATAGATTGTTTGCTTGTGTATATTTGTTTTCTTTATAAACTTACAGACATAGCCTAAAGTCAAGCCAGCTAGCCATTGAACTGCATTTTCTATGCAAGTGCAAGATTGATCAATACTGCTTCAGTATATCTCCAAGTTTTGTTTATAAACTGAACAATTGATTTGCAAACATCCTAATTGCCCTGGTGGTGTCTCAAGTAGCCTCATTAGATGAGCCCCTGTAATTTGCATTTACTAACTATCATTTGCTCGGCCAAAATCCCTGAACTAAGCTACAAAATGTGACATAGAACCAAGTTGAAGTCTCGTCCCTAGACCATCGCACCTTCTCCTCTTGGAAATTTGGATGCATCACACCTCCCATGTGCAGTAGGTCAGATGCATCGCACTTTCTGTGTGTTACAGGTGCAATGATCAGATAAGACCTCTTTTTCTTTATTCACTCTCTTCAGCTTTATTCAGGAGTTTTACTATCTGTGATCAGTATACCTCTGTGGAAACTCCCTTCCTTTGTAGGATTTAGCCTCCATAGTACAAAGAACTGTAAATTGTTTTATTTATTGTTCATCATTTATGGTTCTCCTTTACAAAGAAGTATCATAATCAAGTTGTCGTCTTTTGATTTGTAAGTGTCACAATTGTCGTTTTCAGAAAAGAAAAGAATTCTATTGTTCTTGATGGTTGATTACACTATTACTCTTGTATTTGATTTGAATTAATAGTTTTTCAAGTGTCGAAATCAGTTTTCAATTCAAAATCGCAAAATGTCATCATTGTCTTCCTTTCATCTTTTGAAAAGAAAATTGTTAGTACTGTCACTTGAAATGATTCAAATTTGTACCTAGCATTATTTTTGTCATTCACACATTAAGAGCGAAAAAAAATACATGCACGTGCATTTGCATTTATATTGCTTGTTGATTTTGATTTAGGATAGTGCATCTAGTGTGTGCTCTCTGCTCTATGTTCAAAGAAATTTTCTTCTCTTTCCTTAGTAGCTAGGATTTTCATTGCGAAAAGAAGATTGAATGATTGTTTATCATCTTAGATTGCATTTTAGGAAATGTATATCTACATCACACGGTGAACTTTAAGGGGAAAATTATTAAGAAAGATCAACTATAAAATAAATTCAATGAACATAAAGATGATTTGGAACCTAATGCACAACATTTAGATGTCTAGGTTAGATATGTATTTTGGCATCGTAAAGCCTGGTAACTATCGCTTTCATCGTAGGTTGGGTGATTCCTCCTCTTTGAGACGACAAGTGCCAGTACAAACTTGTGCTCCCACGTACCATCGAGTATATATTGTGAGACCATAATCGGCTACAACCTTTATCCTTTGTAGGCTGTATCTGCCGCCCTATCAATTGCAATGCACTAAACACAGCATTCGGGAAGATTAATTGTCGTACTGTAAAAATTATTCTCCAGTTTTGCGATTGGTTTGGTAATCCCTCTGTCTAGATTTCCATAGCAGTCTCTTTCATTCCTTTTTAGACTCATTAAAGGAAAAGGTCCATCTGAGCACTTGTCACTTCAGGCTCATTAAAAATCAAAGGCGACTAGACTCATCTTTAGCTTTTTCTAGAATCTTAAAAATTGAAAAAGCAAGTTGTGTGAAAGTGTCTAAAATTCATTAAATTCGGAATGATTTTTTCCCCTTTATTTTCAGTTGATCAAGTAATCCGCAATCATGGAATAAATTCAATCGAAACCTCGTCGTTCGCGGAGATTAACAAGTCAACCATCTTAGACTCTAGAAACGAAACTATTCTGGACAAAGTCCCCTGGTTTGCTTGGAACTTGTGTTCCAACATCCTTAGGGACTCAAGTTACTCCAACCATTTCTGGTACCCCTGCCTATATAGAAGAAGTTCCACAACCGCAAGAGGACGTTAGAATTGATCCTAGTGTAACTGTGAATGCCTCTATTCCCGAACTGGCTAAATCTATAGCTGATTCAGAAGGTGCTACCCCTCCAACAACTTTCGCTACAGAGCCTGTACCTTCTTCGACACCAGAAATATTTTACAGACTTAACGGTCTCCCTCTCCCACCTGGTTTGATTCCTACAGAAGAGATTGTGGAGGATCCTTCATCCAATACTCCATTGCATTTTGGAGCTGGGATCACCCTATATCCTTCTTCATCAAAAGTTAGTCTCCCTTCATCAAAAGTTCCTGTAGAATTGCTAGGAAATCTCTTGGATAGACTAGATATGTTTGAACAACCATTGACATCTAGGACTGTGTCATCTGATGCAACAGCAACAGAACCTCCTACTGCTACTCCGACAATGTTTTCTGGTATACCATCTGTCCCAACTAGCTCTCAACCGCTAGATGGAGTCCATCTAGGGATTGTTTCGATAGTATGGTCTATTCCCATTTGTTCATTCAGAATAATATCTGGAATCTCTTATGTTGAGTCTCAACAAATTGATCCTTCGCAATAGTATCAATTTTGGCAGTCTTGTCCCCAAAGGCCAATCATTCCTTTGAGCATTGGATTACCACCATATGGGGGGTAGTATACCCTTTCATTGTTTCCTCTGGGAGAAAAACCATATGGGAGTTTGCAATAGAATTCACGTCATGACAGAATTACATCCAATGGTTGGGTACCAATATTGTCTCAACAACCAAGAGTTGTATACTCAATGCAACAAAGCCTACCTATGTCGAATATCCCCACTACACCGGCCATTGTGGCAGTGTCGCAAGTACAAGCGTTGCCTGTTGTATGCCAACCTCAAGTTTCTCAGGTTGCAATACAACAACCTCCTATCTCCACGACACAGCTACAATCACCGATTAGTGGCTCCCTAACTGGAGCAATCCAGGTTCAAGCGGGTATTATTACCCCTCATCTTGCTCAAATAGCCAGTGTTGGACAACAGCAAATGGTTTCACAACCATGGCTAGTGCAATATCAACAACCGTAATTCCAAAAAGTTTACCAAGGATCTTAGCAAATTTTTTTTGCAAGGAATGGGTGGCCGTATATTCAAAATAGTAAACATCAATCATTTCATAATGGTTATGCCCATCAACCTTACCAAAGTTATCAGCATCAAATGCACTATGCTGGTATGAAAATACCCACTGCTTAGGTGATCCCATCTTATCTTGGGTATGCTTCACCAAACTTGAATCAACAGTTTCCCTTCGTGGTGACTTTAGAGTTACCGGATCTAAATCAACTAACAAATGATCCAATTGCTTATGCCCCTTGGTGGCCAACGATTCCTCACAAACTTCCATCAGATATTCCTAAATTTAATGGAAATTTGAGTGAAGACCCATCAAATCATGTCATGACCTTTCATCTATGGTTTTCATCCAACACTCTCATCGATGATTCGATTAGGCTTCGCCTTTTTCAGAGAACGTTAACTGGTCTGGCAGCAAAATGGTACATTCAATTTCCTATAGATTCACTTGATAACTTCAGCACCCTTGCCACAACCTTTTTAACCCATTTTCAATTACCCATAAGGTATGAAACAGGAACAGAGCTCCTTACAAATTTTAAGCAAACGACAGCCACTCATATATCTGATCATATCCATGAGTGGCGGTGTCGTCGTAGAATGGTAAAGACATATGTTCCTGATTAGTTGTTAGCTGAATGGTTTATTAAGTCGTTGTTACCTTCTATAATAGAAGATGTGGCTAAGGGAGGGGTC
>APFE031558422.1:76585-119081 GCA_000404065.3 Pinus taeda
AAGGCCATGGATATATTCTATGGCCACTGTTGTGTTGAGATACTTCAGAAAGATTGCATTTCCCTTCCAAGGTGGAATTACAATCATCAACCAACAAATGTTTCTCCCCAACAATTCACAAGTTACGAGAAGCATTTCAATGATCCATGAAAGCTCTCAATCGCTTCAAAATATTGGAGTAGGCCTACTAAAAGACCTGACATTGATGGGTACTTTTTCCCTACTGCCTCCAAACAATATGGTGGAAGTGGCCACGGTGGGAACCTACAATATGTTGTCTTCCATCTAGAAGATATCTGATCACGATGTTAGCATGGATCATCGCGAGGTTTTGCCTCCAAGCCCCATAGAAATATTGTGGCAACCAATGTTTTCGGCATGGGAGGTGAACTCAAATCAACGCTCATCAAGTGTTTGGATAGATAGGTCTAAGGAATATGGTACCCCTTCAGATCCTTGGTCACAAGTACGTTCTACTGATGAAGGAATTATTCAGTCAATGATGATTGAGGGGGCACCATGGGATGATTACCAACACCGTTCCCATCTTCCGGATTGTAAGGAAGATAGTTCCAGTGACCTTGATCATCCCTTAGTTTTTGATTTTCTATAAATCCTGTAAATACGGTGGATTCCGAGTGAGGCTTGTCCAATATTGAAGAGACTATCGACATCAATGTCTCGACCATACCAAATTTTGTAGAGAATATTCATGTCGGAAAATCTTGTTCTCCTTCAGAACTGGAAATATATTATGCTCTCTTTCGTGAATTCAGAGATGTCTTTGCATGGTCATATGAAGAAATGCCAGGCATCGACTCGAGTATCGTTGAAAACGAAATTAAGATGTATCCAGATGTCAAACCAGTATGACAATAGCTCTGGTAGGTGCACCCCAAGGAAGCCGCTTCCATCAAGGTGGAAGTTGAAAAACTTCTCAATGCTAGTTTCATTTACCTGGTTCCTCTAACCGATTGTGTATCGACTATTGTTCCAGTAATGAAAAAGCAAGGAACGATAACAGTGTGCATTGACTATAGGGATGTAAATCAACCTTGTTCAAAGGAAAACTACCCTACACCCTTCATTGACCAAATAATTGATGAATGCGACGGATGTGAAATCTTTTCATTTATGGATGGATTTTCCGGTTATAATCAAATAAATATATGCCCACAGGACCAGTCGAAGACTGCATTTATTTATCTATGGGGCACATCTGCATATCGCAAGGGACCCTTTGGTTTAAAGAATGTACGGGCAAACTTTAAGAGGGCAATGAATTATGCCTTCCAGGAAATCAAGAACATCGTTCAACCATATCTCGATGATCTTTCGGCTCATTTGCGAAAGCAGACCAATCATTCGCATCATTTGAGTGTGATATTTCTACGTTGCCGACACTACAAGATACAATTCAATCCACACAAATGTGTGTTTTTTATCAGTTCTAGTCGTTTACTTGGCTTTGTGGTATCAAAGGACGGGATTCGTCTCAACCCATGTAAGGTTTAGGCAGTCATTGATTTATGTCCACCTTCAAATTTGCTTGAGCTTCAGGAACTCCAAGGGAAAGCAAACTTTCTGAGGAGGTTCATTCCAAATTATGCCAAAATTTCTAAAGGTTATACTTGTCTGTTGAAAAAAGAAGTACCCTTCATCTGGGATCAAGTCACACAAGCTTCCTTTGATGCTTTAAAGGAATCCCTAATAAAAGAATCATTAATGTATGCTCTTCATTATCAAAAGGAGTATAACCTGTATCTGGCTGTAACAGATAAGACCATAGCGATGGTTTTAGTTCAAGAAGACAATGGAATTGAGCATCCTATTTATTATTTAAGTCGAAACTGAAATGATACAAAAAATAAGTTCTCCTATGTTGAAAAGCTAGCTCTCGTAGTTGTTCAAGTGATACAGAGATTTCGACACTATATCCTCTTTTGAAAAACTACCATTTTGTCAGATTGCAACCCCACGACTTATATCTTGTTGTGACAGTTACTGGGGGGAAGGTATTCCCAATGGATAGCAATTTTGCAAGAGTTTGATCTGGAATTTGTAAAATCAAAATCAAAGAAAGCTCTCGTTTTCGCGGAGTTGCTACGCGATCTCCCATCATCGTCCAACGATTGAACATCCAAAACAACAATCGTGGATGAATCTTTGTTTCTAATATCATCAAGGGACCCATGGTATGGAGATATAATCATCTATCTCCAGACCCAAACATATAGGTCTAATACCTCCCATTCAGAGCAACGACGTACTCGATACCAAGAAAAAGACTATATGATCGTCGGTGATACACTTTACTGTCGTGGTATCGATACAGTTCTATGGAGGTGCCTCACCCATGAGGAGACTAAAAATGTCCTGAATGATTGTCATTCAAGCACATGTGGGGGCCATCAATCTGGTTATGCTATGGCTCAAAATATTTTACGAGAAGGATACTTCTAGCCAACAATGTTCAAGGATTGCATAACCGCAGTCAGAAGTTACGATGCTTGCCAAATCTTCGATCACAAAACCAGAATTCCACCCACACCTCTGTAGCCAGTGGTCACTGTTGGCCCATTCGCTAAATGGGGCATATATTTCATGACTTGTAACCCCACCTCGACTGGTGGGCATGGATATATCATAGTTGTAGTCGACTATTTTACGAAATGGGCCTAGGCCATGCCTACATTAAACAACAGTGGTGAAATGACTGCTCTTTTATTTTTCAATCATGTAGTCTCTAGATTCGGTGTTCCAAAAGCTATAGTTATAGATCATGAATAACATTTTTTCAATCACATGATGGTTGAGTTGGCTGCCAAATTAGGATTGTCCCACAAAAGCTCTACTCCGTATTATCCGTAAGCTAATGGAAAAGTTGAGGCAATCAACAAAGTCCTGAAGTGCATGTTGCAGAGGATGATCAGAGTCCATAAACAGAGTTGGCACTTGATCCTATACTCATTTTTATGGGCATACCAGACATTGGTGAGGAATGCAACCAATTTTACACCCTTTCAGTTGGTGTATGGCCTAGAAGCAATCTTACCAATTCAGTGCGAAATCTCATCCCTCAAGCTCGCAGTCGACCTTCTCCCCAGAACTTCAGAAGAAGAGGATTGTTTCTTGGAACTAATCCAATTAGATGAAACCCGTCATGATGCTGCCTTGGCTAATGAAGCCCATAAGAAATGAGTCAAGGCATAGTTCGACAAGAATGTCAAACCTTGTGTCTTCTGAGAAGGTGACCTGATCCTACTTTACGACCAAGAGTCTGATAAGTTAGGAGCAGGTAAGTTCAATTCTTTATGGATGGGCCCTTATATTGTTAAGAGCGTATTAGAAAAAGGGGTCTACGAGTTAGTTGATTATGATGGGATTCCACTGGTGCAAAACCACAACGGGTTATACCTTAAGCGTTACTATGCTTGACTCAGTGTAGTAAAACCTATTCTTTTGTTACGTTTTTGTTTTTGCTAAGAGCAATAATTTTTGGTTAGGTAATCCACCTTTTAATTAATTATAGATGTCAAACCCATTGGATCATTTGTTGGATATGCTGACAGAGCAAGCCGTAGTTCGTGAAAGCTAACTTCTATGGCTTGGGCCATCTTTGATCCAAGAGGCGAGTTAGTAAGTTTCAGAGGGGTATGTATTGGTCGATCAACTAACAACATCACAAAATACAATGCATTGATAGAGCTCCTCTCTGATGCCATCACACATGGCATACGCTAACTTGTTGTCAGGTTAGACTCACAGCTCGTCATTCTACAACTCACCGATATCTATTCTGTACGAAATCTAGCTATCTATTGCATGTTCCTAAGGGTCAATATTTTGGAAAGACAGTTCGATTCAATCCAATATCATCATATTTATAGAAACTTAAACACATTAACAGATTCATTGGCAAATTATGTGTTAGATAGATGTTTTCAACACCTAGAAAAGAAAAGCATTTCATCAATATTTGCATCAAGATCATGTAACTTAACCAAAATGAAGCTCCGAAAATCAAAAATATATATATAACTGTTTATGGTTTACACATAGTGTTCTGTGTCCGAGACAAAATCAGTAAAATGAGCCCAAAACTCAAAATACTAGGGGGTGCCCTAGTCTAATGGTGCTGGTGATAACAAGTCATCGTCTGTGCAATCATGCGTAAAAGCCTAGTCCATCAACATGGCACACCAAGAGTATGTTGCTGTAATTTCAGAGGCAGCTCGTCAGTCCTCACATCCGGGATACCGAGAGTGAGGCCTTTGATCTGATCTTGCAATGCTACAAGAGTCTCGCTCACATCCAGGTTGTGAAGGATATCCCTCCCTACAGCCTCTTCTGCTGGAATGACAGCTGGTGCTCTTAGGCACACTATTCGTCACACTGGTCTGATATATAAATGAGCACATGAGTTTTGATTAGTCTTGGTAAAAGGAAGCACAGGAACACTATAAAAGCAATAAACAGAGATATGGTTAGAAATTTTACCTATAGCACTCCACTGCTCACCAGCCAATAGCACCAATCTAGGTCACCCCGGAAATCCATACTAGCATATGGACACTCGGCATAAACTATCTCCTGACGGTTGAACCACTCGAAGAAGGCATCAGAGAAAGAAACATATGGCTGATCAACATTTCGGGCCATAAGTTTGACCCATCTCTTCATCCGTGGCTCAGTCGGTGGCGACAAACCAAGTGAAATGTATTGTGGCTACATCAGTGGGATCTTCTCCAAGGCCAAAGCGGTCAAAATGGAACCATAGCCAAAGTTCTTAGATCATCCATTTTTCACCTTGGTAAGCTATTATTTTATTACTTGGAGTACTACATCACACCATTTGAACACCTTCGGTTCAAGGCATTCTAAGGCATACTGCATATAGGACCTATTGGACAAGTGAAGAGCCACACTACCAACTAGTCTAGCAAAGGTGAACAAGATGGTCCTTAAAGACTGGTCAGTGACATTTCGGATGTTGATATTACCATCCCTACTTGGCTGAGATCCTTCTCTATAGTATCGGTGAATATAATCCCTCACGGATTTGTCCCCATGTGCAGAACCTGATAGTGAGAGAGGGGCACCATGCCTCGATAAACTGGTCAAAAAATAGACGTCCGCGACAGTCAAGGGAATATATTTGCCTCTAATCTGGAACACCTGGTTGGTAGGATCCCATGCATCGAGGAAATATTGCAACAAGTTGATTTGTTTCCTCATGCTAGAGATGCGGAAGAACTTGAGCAAACCACAGTTTCGCAATGCAATTACTGTACCCGAATCATGTAAAGCAACCATGTCCTCTTCTTCATGCTCGTGTTCTCGCCATGTAACAACCATTTTTCTCCAATGAATCTCTGAAAACAAATAGGAGAAGAGTCAGGATCCTGATTTAGCAAAAAAGAGGAAAAATTTCTATGAAAAAACAGTGCATAATGTTCCGTCCTTGTGCCCATCACAACCTAGTTGTGTACTAGGAGCGATGCATACTGACTGCCCAGTGGCCAGCCCAGTATGCATTGCACCTTTCGATGTACACAGGGTGCAATGGGGGCAGAATGAATTGTAAAAACCCCAGAGGCTCAGGAAAATAGGGAAACATGCTCAAAATTCAAAAAGAAAGGAATGCAACTAAAGAGCACAATCTTAGCTCCTACCTGGTCCAGACAATGCGAAGAATCGTCCACAAAATCTCCTAGAATTAGCTAGTGAAAATCGAGGGGGAAAACACCTCTAAAGCTCCAACAATCTCAAGTTCAAATGAAATGGTAAAATGATAGGTAAAAACCCACTTTTAAATTACTTTTCACATAATTCAAGTAGGGTATTAGTGTTTTAACTCATTTTTCAAGCATGTATTTTCATTTCTAATAATTTTGATGGAGCAATTGAATTGATAGTACAACTGTCAAAAGAACATAGTGTTAATAGTGCGTCGAATATCAATGATCATTATCATGAGCAGTTTTTATGCGAATTTCAAGCTCGTCAAAAATTAAACCTAAGCAATGAGAAAATGTTCCCCCAGAGTTTAAGCTCACTAAAAAATGAACCAACCTCTGGTAAATAACCATTGTGAATGCATTATCATTAGCTTTTGAGCCCTAGTCATGTTCTTGCCATCAGCCCCACTCTGTTTAGCCGATCATATGCCTCCACTTGATTGTTTACCCTTTTGAGGAATAGTTGCGAAGAGTGATTCTGTTAGGCATCCTTATGACACTACCATGATTGGAAAATTCCAAACCTTACCTGGAATTAGCAGCTACCTGAAAATATCACTCGTTCCTCAAAGACGAGTCTCCTTTAAGCTCTTTTCATCTAACTTGTAAAATGTGAAAATTGGCCTCTCCAGCTCATTAAAGCTACCAGGAGTGCTATCCCTCCTCTAGATTTTAATATTTTTGGACTTAGGGATTATTACACAAAAAGATCGAGTGCTTGTCTTGTTCGGCTCATTAAAACTTTCAAAAATTCATCCCTTTCATATTATTTTATACTTTTTCAGACTTAAGGGATTATATGATGAAAAAGGATTACTGGAGTTTCCTTTCCGTCCCTTTCCAAACTCTCTAAAATTGAAAAAGGATTGAGTTGTCTTTGTCATTAAACTCGTTAAAACCAATAACGACAAACTTGTCGATAGAGACGAGAACGAGTTTCACTATCGCTAGGCTCGTTCAAACATAGCGACAGGTTTTCCAGAAGGGAAAATTATAGAACAAGCATATGTTAGTCTCCTCAAGCTTGACAAATATAAAGAGGTACTAGTCAACAATGACTGGGGAAAAATTGGGAGCAAAATTTGAAGAAAATTTATTGGTAGTGAGTCGCTCTTGAACATGACAATTTCACTCCATCACCATGATTGAGTCGGGTTGGGTTATTCCATTCACTGGTCATATTACCATTGGCCTACCGTACCATCCATCTTTGGGGTTAACGCTACCAATCTATTTCAGTGTCGCCGATATGTTCAAGAGAAATCGATTAGAGAATTCACCAACCCATCTTGTGTCTCATCCACTGCAATATCTTCACACTTCATTTCTTCATCAACCCTGTATCGTCAGATCATTTTCACCTCCAAAAAATCATTTGCTCCATTCCGTGTTGTAGATGTGGGATTCTTCAAGGCCCTCCTACGACAGGTTACTTCTTGTCGATGACAGCCCATTATCTGAGAAGTCAACTTAGGAACAACCCTTTCAGTACTTTGAAGCTTGCATGCCTCAATGGCAAGTTTCTCACTTCTGACCATAGGTTTACATCAATGGCCTTCGACCGAAATATTTTGCGTGGTGTTCGATGCCAAGTCCCTTTTTCAAACCATGTGAATTATACTATAGTACCTTGAGGGTCATCATCATTATCAGTGATTCCACTCACGCCTGTTAACAGCTTACATCATTGGCTAGTAATCAGGCGGTGTCTTTCCATGTTCAACTCCAGAATAATTTTCACATGGATCGAATTGTACTTCAGACAAAGATTGGATGAGATTGAAGACACCGGATCTAGTTTCATCCATCCGGGATGCAATATATTTAGGAAAATAAGGAGATCAAATGTACATAATTGTTGCACAGATGATCATCCGAATCAAAGAATGATGGCTCTACCAGAATCATCAGTCTACCACACAGACGGTTGTCTGTCCTATGTACATGAAAATGAATTTATAAAGCTGAGCATGGGAATTTCCACCTTCACTAGATCATGAAAATATTATGAAGATAATGTATTGTATTGTATCTTATTATAGGTAGCCTTCCAATTCGAAAAAACCTCAGATCCTCATGATAAAGCATTTCACCCAACATCAAAAGATTTTTGACCTCATGCTTTAGGGGGAAACTATTATAGACATATTTGGGCACTGCAAAACCAATCATATATGTCCATAAACCAAGGGTTTCTGAGTCCCTAAAAGTGTTGTTTCATGCCCTAAAGGAACAAGCGCAGTTGATTACATCATCTCCTAGAAGTTCTCCACAAAGAACTACTCAGAACTCGTCAAAACTGGACCATACAGATTGCTCAATGCAGAGGGTGCAATGCATCTCACCTGCTCAGTGAAAAAAGTGCAATGCATACTGGAAACCCCTTCTGTAGGGTGTGATGGGTGAGAGTAAACAAATGGAAGAGACAGTTTGCAAGGTGGATGATCATAGAATCTTCTATAAACTTCTCTTGTGACACTTACCTCTCTGAATTCGCCCAGGGATGAGTAAGAGAACATCAATCTCCATGTGGAATTAAGAGCTATTAGAGAGAAGACACTAAGAAAAATCCCAGAAGCTAACTCACCCCCCTCCAATCATCTATATATGGATCCCTCATCCCAGAGATCCAGAGATTGGAATCTTGTATCTTGTAATGAAGTATTGTTGGTTTCTTGGTGGAATATCATAGTGTTGGGTGATCTAAGCATTTCATAAGGTGAAGAAGGGCTTTCATGCTGGGAGGATGACATTGGGTTAGATCAGTGGGTTGTAATGCTCTCTTCTAATCTCTATATCAATAAAGCTATTCGAATTTTCCTCCACATTTTTGTATGTTTGCTAATATATGCATGTGTGTGGTCAATATATATCTAGTCGTAGATTGTTTATGATTGTAGACCTTTGTACTTTGAAGGTATTATGCTGCTTTGACTTTATAGGTACTCTTTGAAGCGAAGTGGTCAAGGGAGGAGTGGCAAAGATCTGTCAAAGGGGAGAAGGAACAAGCAGAAAACCAAGCAAAAGGTTGAGGTTGGTATTCTTTTCTACTCTCCTATATACTTCTCATAAAGGAAATTGAAAGTAACTTTAATATGTTTGTTTCTAAGATAGCTACCCGTCTTAGTGGGACTAGCAGCTCTGTATAGACACTAGATTTCCTGATAGCAAAATGGCGACTTCATTGGGGAGTGAGTAGCTTGTTTGCTTGTGTAAATTTGTTTGCTTTATAAACTTACAGATGAAGCCTGAAGTCAAGCTAGCTAGACTTCGAACTACATTTGCTATGCAAGTGCAAAGTAGACTAATGCTGCTCCAGTCTATCTCTGGGTTTTGTTTATTAATTGAACAATTGATTTGCAAACATCCTAATTGCCTTGGTGGTAGCTCAAGTAGCCTCATTAGATCAGCCCTTGTGATTTGCATTTAATGACTATCATTTTCCTGTCCTAAATCCCTGAACTAAGCTGCAAACTGTCACCCAGAACCAAGTTGAAGTCTCGTCCCTCGACCATTGTACCTTCTCCTCTTGGAAATCTAGATGCATCACACCTCCCTTGTGTAGTAGGTGAGATGCATCGCACTTTCCCTGTGTTATAGGTGCGATGATCAGATAAGACCTCTTCTACTTCCAGATTTTGGTTTTTTGTTCACTCTCTTCAGCTTTATTCAGGAGTTTTGTTGTCTGTGATCAGTATACCTCTATGGAAACTCCCTTCCTTTGAAGGATTCATCCTCCATAGTACAAAGAACTGTAAATGTTTTTATGTATTGTTCATCATTTACGGTTCTCCTTTACAAAGAAGTAGTGTAATCAAGCTGTCGTATTTTGATTTGGAAGTGTCGCAAGTGTCGTTTTCAGTTAAAGAAAATAATTCTATTGTTATTGATGGTTTATTACAATGTTACTCTTGTATTTGATTTGAATTAATATTTTTTCAAGTGTCGAAAGTAATTTTCAATTCAAAATCACAAAGTGTTGTCATTTTCTTCCTTTCGTCTTTTGAAAAGAAAATCATTAGTATTGTCGCTTGAAACAATTCAAATTTGTACTTAGCATTCTTTTTGTCATGCACACATTAAGAAAGAAAAAAAAAATACATGAACATGCATTTGTATTTAGACTACTTGTTGATTGATTTAGGACAGTGCATCTAGTGTGTGCTCTCTGCTCTATGTTGAAAGAATTCTGCTTCTCTTTCCTTAGTAGCTAGGATTTTCATTGCAAAAAGAAGATTGAACGATTGTTTATCATCTTAGATTGCATTTTAGGAATTGTATATCTACATCACATGAAGAACCTGAAAGGAAAACTTCTTAAGAAAGATCAACTGTAAAATAAATTCAATAAACATAAAAATGGTTTGGAAACTAACGCACAACATTTAGAAGTCTAGGCTAGAGACGTATTTTGGCATCGTAAAGCCTAGTAACTATCGCTTTCATCGTAGGTTGGGTGATTCCTCCTCTTTGAGAAGACAATTGCCAGTACAGACTTGTGCTCCCATGTACCGTCGAGTATATATTAGGAGACCACAATAGGCTATATCATTTATCCTTAGGAAGCTGTGTTTGCTGCCCTGTAAATCAGAATGCACTAAACACAGCGTTTGGGAAGATTGACTGCCGTACCATAAAAAGTATTCTGCAGTTTTGCAATTGGTTTGGTAATCCCTCTATCTAGATTTCTAGAGCAGTGTCTTTCCTTCATTTTCAGAATCCTTAAAGGAAAAGGTCCATCTAAGCACTTATCACTTCAGGCTCATTAAAAATCGAAGGCGACTAGAGTCATCTTTAGCTTTTTCTCGACTCTTAAAAATTGAAAAAGAAAGTTGTGTCAAAGCGTCTAAAATTCATTAAATTCGGAATGATTTTTTCCCCTTTATTTTAGTTGATCAAGTAATCCGCAATCATGGAAGAAAGTCAATTGAAACCTCATCTTTCATGGATATTAATGAGTCGACTATCTTAGACTCTGGAAACGAAACTATTCGGGACAAAGCGAACTCGTTTAACCAGGTCAAAGTCCCCTGGTTTGTTTGGAGCTTGTGTTCCAACATCATCAGGGACTCCAGTTACTCCAACCATCTCTTGTACCCTTTCCTATATAGAAGAAGTTCTGCAGCCACAAGAGGACACTATAATTTATCTTAGTGTAACCATAAATGCCTCTATTCCTGAACCGACTACATCTACAACTAATTCGGAAGGTGTTACCCCTCCAACAACAGTCGCTACAAAGTCTGTACCTCCTTTGACACTAGAAATATTTTACGGACCTGACGGTCTCCCTCTCCCACCTGGTTTGATTGCTATACAAGAGATTTTGGAGGATCCTTCATCCAATACTCCATGCATTTTGGAGTTGGGATCACCCTATATCCTTCTTCATCAAAAGTTAGTCTCCCTTCATCGCAAGTTCCTGTAGAATCACTAGGAAATATCTTGAATAGACTAGATATGTTTGAACAACCATCGACATCTAGCACTGTTTCATTTGACACAGTAGCAGTAGAACCTCTTGCTGCTACTCCGACAATGTTCGCGAGTATACCATCTATCCCAACTAGCTCTCAACCACTAGATGGAGTCCATCCAGGGACTATTTTGACAGTATGGTCTGTTCCCGTTTGCTCGTCTGGAATAATATCTAGAATCTCTTATGTTGAGTCTCAACAAATTGTTCCTTTACAAAAGTATCAATTTGGGCAGTCATGTCCCTAAAGGCCAATCATTCCTTTGAGCACTGGATTACCACCATATGGGGGGCAGTGTACCCTTTCCTTATTTCCTCCGGGAGAACAACCATATGGGAGTTCGCAACAAAATTCGGGTCATGCTAGAATTACATCTAGTGGCTAGGTACCAATACTGCCTCAACAACCAAAAGTTATATACTCAATGCAACAAAGCCTACCTATGTCAAATATCCCCACAACACCAGCCATTATGACAGTGTCGCAAGTACAAGCGTTGCCTGCTGTATGCCAACCTCAAGTTTCTCAGGTTACAATACAACAGCCTCCTATCTCCATGACACAGCCATAATCACCGATTAGTGGCTCCCTAACCAGAGCATCCGAGGTTCAAGTAGGTACTATTACCCCTAATCTTGGTCAAATAGCCAGTATTGGACAACAACAAATGGTTTCACAACCATGGCTAGTGCAATATCAACAACCACAATTCCAACAAGTTTACCAAGGATCTGAGCAACAAATCTTTGAAAGTAATGGGCAGCCGTATATTCAAAATGGTCAACATCAATCATTTCATAATGGTTATGCCCATCAACCTTACCAAATTTATGAGCATCAAATGCACTATGCTGGTATGCAAAGAACCACTACTTAGGCGATCCCATCTTGTCCTGGTTATGCTTCGCCAAACCTGAATCAACAGTTGCCCTTTGTGGAAACTTTAGAGTTACCGAATCTAAATCAGCTAACAAATGATATAATTGCTTATGCCCCTTGGTGGCCAGCGATTCCTCACAAACTTCCGTCGGATATTCCTAAATTTAATGGAAATATGGGTGAAGACCCTTCGAATCATGTGATGACCTTTCATCTGTGGTGTTCATCCAACACTCTCAATGATGATTCGATTAAGCTTTGCCACTTTTAGAGAATGTTAACTGGTATGGTAGCAAAATGGTACATTGAATTGCCTAGAGCTTCATTTGATAACTTCAGCACCCTTGCCACAACCTTTTTAACCCATTTTCAATTACCCATAAGGTATGAAACAGGAATAGAGGTCCTTACCAATTTTAAGCAGACGACAACCACTCATATATCTGATCATATCCATGAGTGGCGGTGTCGTCGTAGAATGGTAAAAACATATGTTCCTGATCAGTTAATACCTCAGCAGTATTAACTGATCCATTTCCAAACAAGGGAACGAATTTGGTTGCTAGTGATAATGCTTCCCCATCCCAAGTACTTACGATGTCCATTTTGAAATAGTAAAATGATGCTTTAATATTGACAAGGAATAAATATTACGGGAATCCACAGCTGTCAAACAACACGGCTACTGATCAACCTAGTAGTTCGACAATAACCTTGACCGAAGTTGTGCCACCCATCATTCTTGAGCTAACGATAAATTCGCCAAAGGGAGTAGTACACAAATTGAAATTTAATCCTCATGCCAAAGTAGCATAAAATTATAATATAGTAGAGGACCTGGCCCAATCGCTGTCTGCTATGTCGACACTTGAGGTACTGCAAAATTACCCCTCCCAAAAGCAGGCTCTATTATCAGCAATAAGTGGGATAGAGCCAGTGGATTCCAATCGTGTAGCCTTTAATCATAAAGGATATGACCCTCAGTTACCAACTCAACTTGCTTTCCTCATTCAAGTGAAAGCCCTCAACAAAATTGTTCATCGAAAAATTCTTGATGAGGGAGCATGTACGTGTATTATGTCGATGAGTTGCTGGAAAAATTTGGGCTCACCACCCTTGTCGTGATCGTCAACGATGTTGAAAGCATTTGATGGACGAACATACACTCCTTACAGGATTTTAAGTAACTTGCAAGTTGAACTGGGGGGCAAGACAATAGAAATTGATGTTGAAGTTGTCAATGGAAACCTCGATTACAACATCCTATTGGGAAGGCCCTAGATATATGCTATGGCCGCTTTTGTGTCGACATACTTTAGAAATATTACATTTCCCTTCCAAGGCAGAATTACAATCATTGACCAACAAATGTTTCTCCCCAATAGTTCACAAGTTACGGGAAGCATTCTGATGATCCACAGAAGCTCTCAGTCGCTTCAAAATATCAGAGTAGGCCTACTAAAAGACTCGACATTGATGGGTACTTTTGCCCTACATCCTTCAAACAATCTGGCGGAAGTGGCCACATGGGAACCTACAATATGGTGTCTTCCATCCAAAAGATATCCGATCACGATGTTAGCATGGATCATCATGACGATTTGCCTCCAAGCCCCATAGAAATATTGTAGCAATCAATGTTTTTGGCATGGGAGGCGAACCCAAATCAATGCTCATCAAGATTTTGGATAGATAGGTCTAAGGAATATGGTACCCATTCAGATCCTTGGTTGCAAGTACATTCTACAGCCAAAGGAATTGTTCAGTCAATGAGGATTGAGGGGGCACCATGGGAAGATTACCACCATCGTTCCCATCTTCCAGATTGTAAGGAAGATAGTTCCAGTGACCTTGATCATTCCTCAGTTTTTGATTTTCTATCAAATACTGTAAATATGGTGGATTCCAAGCGAAAGTTGTCCAATATTGAAGATACTATCACCGTCAATATCTCAACCAAACCAAATGTTGCAGAGAATTTTCATGTCGGCAAATCTTGTTCTCCTTCAGAACTAGAAATATATTACGCTCTCTTTCATGAATTTAGAGATGTCTTTGCATGGTCATATGAAGAAATGCTAGTCATCGACTCGAGTATTGTTGAACACAAAATTAAGACTTATCCAGATGTCAAACCAATACGACAATGGCTCCAGCAGGTGCACCCCAAGAAAGCCACTGCCATCAAGGTGGAAGTTGAAAAACTTCTCCATGCTGGTTTCATTTACCTGGTTCCTCTAATCGAATGGGTATCAAATATTGTTCCAGTAATGAAAAAGAAAGGAACAACAAGAGTGTGCATTGATTATAGGGATGTAAATCAAGCTTGTCCAAAGGACAACTACCTTACACCCTTCATGGACTAGATAATTGATGAATGCACCCGATGTGAAATATTTTCATTTATGGATGGATTTTTCGGGTATAATCAAATAAATATCCGCCCATAGGACTAGTGGAAGACTACATTTATTTTTCTGTGCGGCACATTCGCTTATTGCAAGCTACCCTTTGGTTTAAAGAACGCAGGGGAAACATTTCAGAGGGCAATGAATTATGCCTTCCATGACACCAAGAACATCATTCAACCATATCTCGATGATCTTTCAACTCATTTGCGAAAGTGAACCGATCATCCATAGCATTTGAGAGCGAGATTTCTATGTTGCCGACACTACAAGATACGACTCAATCCACACTAATGTGTGTTTTGTGTTAGTTCTGGTTATTTACTTGGCTTTGTGGTCTTGAAGGATGGGATTCACGTCAACCCATGTAAGGTTCAGGTAATCATTGATTTTCCTCCACGTTCAAATTTTCTTCAGATTCAGAAACTCCAAGGGAAGTCAAAATTTTTGATGAGGTTCATTCCAAATTATGCCGAACTTGCTAAAGGTTATACTCATCTATTGAAAAAGAGGTACTCTTCATCTGGGATTAGGTCACGCAAGATTCCTTTGATGCTTTAAAGGAATCCCTAATAAAAGCATCATTAATGTATGTTCCCGATTATCAGAAAGACTATAACCTATATCTGGTTGTAGTAGATACGACCATAGTGATGGTTTTAATTCAAGAAGACAATGGAATTGAGCATCCTATTTATTATTTAAGTCAAAACTTAAATGATACAGAACATAAGTACTCCTATGTTGAAAATCTAGCTCTCGCAGCTGTTCAAGCGATACAAGGATTTCGACACTATATCCTCTTTCGAAAAAATATCGTTTTGTCAAACTACAACCCCATGACTTATATCTTGTCGTGACAGTTACTGGCGGGCAAGTATTCCAAATGGATAGCAATTTTGCAAGAGTTTGATCTCGAATTCGTAAAATCCAAATCAAAGAAAGCTCTGGTTTTTGCGGAGTTGCTATGCGATCTCCCATCATCGTCCAATGATTCAACATTCAATACAACAATCATGTATGAATCTTTATTTATGATATCTTCAAGTGATCCGTGGTATGGAGATATAATCATCTATATCCAGACCCAAACATATAGGACTAATACCTCCCATTTAGAGCAGCGACATACTTGATACCATGCAAAAGACTACACGATCGTTGGTGATAGACTTTACCATCGTTGTATCGATACAGTTCTACAGAGGTGCCTCACCCATGAGGAGGCCGAAAAAGTCCTAAATGATTGTCATTCAAGCGCATGTGGGGGCCATCAATCTGGTTATGCTAAGGCTCAAAAGATTTTATGAGCAGGATACTTCTGGCCAACAATGTTCAAGGATTGCATAACCACAGTCAAAAGTTGCCATGCTCACCAAATCTTCAATCACAAAACCAGAATTCCACCCGCACCTCTGCAGCCAGTAGTCACTACTAGGCCATTCACCAAATGGGGCATAGACTTCATGACTTGTAACCCCACCTCGTCTGAGCAGCATGGGTATATCATAGTCGCAGTGGACTATTTTACGAAATGGGCTGAGGCGATTCCTACATTAAACAACAGTGGAAAAACGACTACTCTTTTCTTTTTCAATCATGCAGTCTCTAGATTCGGTGTTTAACAAGCTATAGTTATAGATCTTGGATCGCATTTTCACAATCACGTGATGGTTGAGTTGGCTGCCAAAGTAGGACTGTCCCACAACAACTCTACTCCATATTATCCGCAAGTTAATGGACAAGTTCAGGCAATCAACGAAGTCCTGAAGCACATGTTGCAGAGGATGGTCGGAGTCCATAAACAGAGTTGGAACCTGATCCTATGCTCAAATTTATGGGCATACTAGACATCTGTAAGGAATTCAATCGGGTTTACACCCTTTTAACTAGGGTATGGCCTGGAAGCAATCCTACCAATTCAGTGCGAAATCTCATCCCTCAAGCTCGTAGTCGACCTTCTCCCGAGAACTTCAGAAGAAGAGGCTCATTTCTTGGAACTAATCCAATTGGATGAAGCCCGTCGTGATGCTATCTTGGCTAATGAAGCGCATAAGAAATGAGTCAAGGTGTAGTTAGACAAGAATTTCAAACCCCGTGTCTTCTCAGAACGTGACCTGGTCCTACTTTATGACCAGGAATCCGATAAGTTAAGAAGAGGTAAGTTCAAGTCTTTATGGATGGGCCCTTATATTATTAAGAGGGTATTAGCAAAAGGAACCTATGAGTTGGTGGATTATGATGGGATTCCGTTGGCGCAACCCTGTAATGGGTTATACCTTAAGCGTTACTATGCTTGACTCAGTGTAGTAACCCCTATGCTTTTGTTACATTATTGTTTTCGCTAAGAGAATTCGATTTTGGTTAGGTAATCAACTTTTGAATTTATTACAGATGTCAAACCCATTGGAATCATTTGTTGGATATGCTGATGGAGCAAGTCGTAATTCGTGGAACCTATCTTCTACGGCTTGGGCCATCTTTGATCCAAGCGGTGAGTTAGTAAGTTTTAGAGGGGTATGTATTGGCCGATCAATGAACAACATTGCTGAATACAACACGTTGATAGATCTCCTCTCCGATGCCATCGCACATGGCATACGTCGACTTGTTGTCAGGCTAGACTCATAGCTCATCATTCTACAACTCACCAGTATCTATTCTGTATAGAATCTAGCTATCTATCACATGTTCCTAAGGATCAAGATTTTGGAAAGACAACATGATTCAATCCAATATCTGCATATTTCTAGAAACTTAAACACATTAACAGATTCATTGGAAAATTATGTGTTAGATAGACATTTGCGACATTTATAAAAGAAAAGCATTTCATTAATATTTGCATCAAGATCATGTAACTTAACCAAAATGAAGCTCCGAAAATCAAAAATATATATATAACTGTTTATGGTTTACACATAGTGTTTTGTGTCCAAGACAAAATCGGCCAAATAACCCAAAAACTCAAAATAATAAGGGGCACCCTAGTCTAATGGTGCTAGTGATAACAAGTCACCAGCTGTGCAATCATGTGTAAAAGCCTAGTCCATCGACGTGGCACACCAGTAGTATGTCACTGTAATTTTAGAGGAAACTCGTCAGTCCTTACATTTGGGATACTGAGAGTGAGGCCTTTGATCTAATCCTATAATGTTGCAAGAGTCTCAACGACATCTAGGTTGTGAAGGATAGCCCTCCTTACATCCTCTCCTATTGGAATGGTAGTTGGTGCTCTCAGGTGCACTGCTGGTCGTACCGGTCCGATATCTACATGAGCACATGAGTTTTGATTAGTCTTGGTAAAAGGAAACACAGGAACACTATAAAAGCAATAAACAGAGATATGGTCAGAAATTTTACCTATAACACTCCACTACTCACCAGCCGGTAGCACCAAATCTGGGTCACCCCGGAAATCCATACCAACATATGGACACTTAGCATAAACCATCTCCTGACAGTTGAACCACTTGAAGAAGGCATCAGAGAAAGAAACTTGTGGCTAACCAGCATGTTGGGCCATCAGGTCAACTAATCTCTCCATCTGTGGCTCCGTCGATGGCAGTAAACCAAGTGAAATGTAATGTGGCTGCATTAGTGGGATCTTCTCCAAGGCAAAAGCGGTCAAATGGAACCATAGCCAAAGTTCTTAGATCATAAGTTTTTCACCTTGGTAAGCTATTCTTTTATTACTTGGAGTACTGCATCACGCCAGTGGAACACCTTCAGTTCAAGGCATTCTAAGGCATACTGCATATAGGACCTGTTGGCCAAGTGAAGAGTCGCACTACTAGCCAGTCTAGCAAAGGCGAACAAGATGGTCCTCAAAAATTGGTTAGTGAAATATTAGATGTTGATCCTGTCGTCTCTACTCGGCTGAGATCCTTCTCTATAGTATTAGCGAATATAATCCCTCACGGATTCGCCCCCACGGGCGGAACCTGATAGTGAGAGAGGGGCACCATGCCTTGATAAATCGGTCAAAAAATAGATGTCCATGATAGTCAAGGGGATAGATTTGCCTCTAATCTAGAACACTTGGTTGGTAGGATCCCATGCATCGAGGAGATATTGCAACACGTGGATTTTTTGCCTCATGCTAGAGATGTGGAAGAACTTGGGCAAACCGTAGTTTCACAATGCAGTTACCGTACCCGGATCATGTAAAGCAACCATGTCCTCTTCTTCATGCTCGCATATTTGCCATGAACAACCATTTTTCTCTAATGAATCTCCAAAAATGAACAAGAGAAGAGTCAGGATCCTGATTTGGCAAAAAACAGGCAAACTTTCTATGAAAAAAATGCATAAAGTTCCCTCCTTGTGCCCATCGCACTCTAGCTTTGTACTACGAGCAATGCATACTAATTGGCCAGTGCCCACCCCAGTATGCATCACACCTTTCGATGTACACAGGGTGCGATGGGGGTAGAATGAATTGTTCAAAACCCAAAGGCTCAGGAAAACATGGAAACATGCTTAGAATTCAAAAAGAAAGGAATGCAACTGAAGAGCACAGGTTTAGCTCCTACCTGGTCCAGATGGTGTAAAGAATCGTCCACAGAATCTCCCAGAATCAGCTAGTGAAAATTGAGGGGGAAAACACCTCCAAAGCTCCAACAATCTCAAGTTCAAATGAAATGGTAAAATGAGAGGTAAAAACCACTTTTAAATTACTTTTCACGTAATTCAAGTAGGGTATTAGTGTTTTAACCCATTTTTCAAGCATGTATTTTCATTTCTAATAAGTTCGATGGAGCAATTGAACAGGTAGTATGACCGTCAAAAGAATACAGTGTTAACAGTGGGTCAAATATCAATGACCATTATCACGAGCAATTTTTATGTGAAGTTCAAACTCGTCAAAAATTAAACCTAAGCAATGAGCAAATGTTCCCCTAGAGTTTACGCACTAAAAAATGAACCAACCTCTAGTAAATAACCTTTGTGAATGCATTATCATCAGCTTTTGAGCCCTGCTCGTGTTCTCACCATCACCTCTACTCTGTTTAGCTAATCATACGCCTCCACTTGATTGTTTACGCTTTTGAGGAACAGCTACGAAGAGTGATTCTGTTAGCCATCCTTATGACACTGTCATGATTGGAAAATTCCAAAAATTACCTGGAATTAGCAGCTACCCGAAAATATCACTCATTCCTCAAAGACGAGTCTCCTTTAAGCTCTTTTCATCTGACTCATAAAATGTGAAAAGATTGCCGAGAAGTTGGCCTCTCCAACTCGTTAAAGCTACCGGGAGTGTTATCCATCCTTTGGATTTTAATCTTTTTGGACCTGAGGGATTATTACACAAAAATATCGAGCACTTGTCTTGTTCGACTCATTAAAACTATCAAAAATTCATCCCTTTCATATTATTTTATACATTTTCGGACTTAAGGGATTATATGATGAAAAATGATTACTGAAGTTTCCTTCCCATCCCTTTTCAGACTCTCTAAAATTGAAAAAGGACTAAGTTGTATTTGTTGTTAAACTCATTAAAACCAGTAGTGACAAACTTGTCCATAGAGACGAGAACGAGTGTCACTGTCGCTAGGCTCGTTAAAACATAGTGACAGGTTTGGCCAAAGGGCAGATTATAGAATAAGCATCTGTTATCCTCCTCAATCTTGACAAAAATAAAGAGTTACTGGTCAGTAATGACTGGGGAAAAATTGGGAAGAAAACGTGAAGAAACTTTATTGGTAGTGAGTCACTTTTGAACATGACACTTTCACTCCATCACCATGATTGAGTCAGGTTAGGTTATTCCATTCACAGGTCATATTACCATTGGTCCACTGCACCATCCATATTTGGGGTTAACACTACCAATCCATTTCAGTGTCGCTGATATGTTCAAGAGAAGTCATCAGAGATCACCAACCCATCTTGTGTGTCATCCACTGCAATACCTTCGCGCTTCATTTCTTCACAACTACCACCCTGAACCCTGTATCATCATATTGTTTTCACCTCCACAAAATCATTTGCTCCGTTCCATGTCGTAGATGTGGGATTCATTAAGGCCCTCCTATGAAAGGTTACTTCTTGTTGACGAAAGCTCATTATCCAAGAAGTCAACCTAGGAACAACCCTTTCAGTACTTTGAAGCTTGCATGCCTCAATGGCAAGTTTCTCACTTATGGTGACAGGCTTACATCAATGGCCTTCAACCGAAAGATTTTACATCGTGTTCGATGCCAAGTCCCTTTTTCACACCATGCGAATTGTACTGTAGTACCTTGAGGGTCATCATCATTATCGGTGATTCCTATCGCTCCTATTAATAGTGTACATCATTGGCGGTTAATCAGGCGGTGTCTTTCCATGTTCGACTCCATAACATTTTTCACATGGATCGACTTGTACTTCCGGCAAAGATTGGATGAGTTTGAAGACCCCCGATCTTGTTTCATCCATCTAGGCTGAGATTTATTTAGGAAAATAAAGACATAAAATGTACATCATTGCTGCACAGATGATCATCCAAATCAAAGGATGATGGCTCTACCAAATCATCAGTCTGCCACATAGACGGTTGTTTGTCCTGTGTACATGAAAATGAATTTATAAAGATGAGCATGAGAATGCCCACCTTGGCTAGATCATGAAAATATTATGAAGATAATGTATTGTATTGTATCTTATTGCAGGTCACCTTCCAGTTTGAAAAAACCTTGGATCCTCATGATAAAGCATTTCACCCGACATCAAAAGATTTTTGACCTCATGCTTTAGGGGGCAACTGTTATAGACATATTTGGGCACTGTAACCCCAATCACATATGTCCATAAACCAAGGGCTTCTAAGTCCCTAAAAGTGTTGTTTCATGCCCTAAAGGAACAAGGTCAGCTAATTACATCATCTCCCAGAAGTTCTCCATAGAAAACTGCACAGAACTGGTCAAAACTGGACCATACAAACTGCTCAGTGCAGAGTGTGCGATCCATCTCACCTGCTTAGTGCAAAAAGTGAGATGCATACTTGAAACCCCTTCTGTAGGGTGTGATGGGCGAGAGTAGACAAATGGTAGAGACAGTTTGCAAGGTGGATGATCATGGAATCTTCCAGAAAGTTCTCCTGGGACACTTGCCCCTCTGAATTCGCCCAGGGATGAGTAAGAGAACATCAATCTCCAAGTGGAATCAATAACTATTAGAGAGAATACACTAAGAAAAATCTCAGAAGCTGACTCAACCCATTGCAATCATCTCTATATGGATCCCTCATCCCAGAGATCTAGAGATTGGAATCTTGTACCTTGTAAGGAAGTGTTGTTAGTTTCTTGGTGGAATATCATAGTGTTGGGTGATCTAAGATTTTCATGATGTGAAGAAGGGCTTTCATGCTGGGAGGATGATGCTGAGTCAGATCAATGGGTTGTAATCCTCTCTTCTAATCTCTATATCAATAAATATATTCAAGTTTTCCTCCACATTTTTGTATGTTTTCTAATATATGCATGTGTTTTGTCAATATATATTTGGTCCTATATTGTTTACCATTGTAAACCCCTGTACTTTGAAGGTATTATGCTGATTTGACTTTATAGTCACTCTTTGAAGCGGAGTGGTCAAGGGAGGAGTGGCAAAGATCTGTCAAAGGGGAGAAGGAACAAGCAGAGAACCAAGCAAAAGATCGAGGTTGGTATTCTTTGCTCCTCCCCTATCTACTTCTCGTAAAGGAAAGTGAAAGTAACTTTAATCTGTTTGTTTCTAAGATAGCTACCCGTCTTAGTGGGACTAGCAGCTCTGCATACACACTAGATTTCCCAATAAAAAAATGGCGACTCCACTGGGGAGAGAATAGCTTGTTTGCTTGTCTATATTTTTTTTCTTTATAAACTTACGGATGGAGCCTAAAGTTAAGACAGCTAGCCTTCGAACTGCATTTTCTATGCAAGTGCAAAGTAGATCAATGTTGGTTCAGTCTATCTCCAGGTTTTGTTTATAAAATGAACAATTGATTTGCAAACATCCTAATTGCCCTGGTGGTGGCTCAAGTAGCCTCATTATATCAGCCCCTGTGATTTGCATTTACTGACGATCATTTGCTCGGCCTAAATCCCTGAACTAAGCTGCAAACTGTGACCCAGAACCATGTTGAATTCTCGTCCCTGGACCATTACACCTTCTCCTCTTCGAAATCTAGATGCATCACACCTCCTGTGTGCAACAGGTGAGATGCTTCGTACTTTCGCTGTGTTATACGTGCAATGATTAGATAAGACCTCTTATGCTTCCAGATTTTGGTTTTTTGTTCACTCTCTTCAGCTTTATTCAGGAGATTTGCTGTCTGTGATCAGTATACCTCTATGGAAACTCGCTTCCTTTACAGGATTCAACCTCCATAGTACAAAGAACTGTAAATGTTTTTGTGTATTGTTTGTCATTTACAGTTCTTTACAAATAAGTAGCGTAATGAAGCTGTCGTCTTTTGATTTGGAAGTGTCACAAGTGTCGTTTTCAGTCAAAGAAAAGAATTCTATTGTTTTTGATGGTTGATTACACTGTTACTCTTGTATTTGATTTGAATTAATAGTTTTTCAAGTGTCGAAAGCAGTTTTCAATTCAAAATCGCAAAGTGTCGTCATTGTCTTCCTTTCGTCTTTTGAAAAGAAAATTTCTAGTACTATTTCTTGAAACGATTCAAATTTATACTTAGCATTGTTTTTGTCATTCACACATTAAGAAAGCGAAAACAAATACATGCTCATGCATTTGCATTTAGACTGCTTGTTGATTTTGATTTAGGATAGTGCATCTAGTGTGTGCTCTCTTCTCTATGTCGAAAGAATTCTGCTTCTCTTTCCTTAGTAGCTAGGATTTTCAATGCAAAAAGAAGATTGAATGATTGTTTATCATCTTAGATTGTATTTTATGAATTGTATATCTACATCATGCGGTGAACCTGAAAGGAAAACTTCTTAAGAAAGATCAACTGTAAAATAAATTCAATGAACATAAAAACGCTTTGGAACCTAACGCACACATTTAGAAGTCTAGGCTAGAGACATATTCCGGCATCGTAAAGCCTGGTAACTATCCTTTCATCATAGGTTGGGTGATTCCTCCTCTTTGAGACAACAAGTGCCAGTACGGACTTGTTCTCCCATGTACTGTCAAGTATATATTAGGAGACCACAATAGGTTATATAATTTATCCTTAGGAAGCCATGTCTACCGCCCTATCGATTGCAATGCACTGAACAAAGCATTCAGGAAGATTGACTTCCGTACCATAAAAAGTATTCTACAGTTTTGCGAATGGTTTGGTAATCGCTCTGTCTAGATTTCTAGAGCAATCTATTTCGTTCCTTTTCAGAATCCTTAAAGGAAAAGGTCCATCTGAGCACTTGTCACTTTAGGCTCATTAAAAATCGAAGGTGACTAGTGTCATCTTTAGCTTTTTTTGAATTCTTAAAAATTGAAAAAGAAAGTTGTGTCAAAGCGTCTAAAATTCATTAAGTTCGGAATTATTTTTTCCCCTTTATTTTCAGTTGATCAAGTAATCCGCAATCGTTGAAGAAAGTCAATCAAAACCCTGTTGTTCGCGGAGAATAACGAGTCAACCATCTTAGACTGTAGAAATGAAAGTGTTCCAGACAAAGTGAACAGGTTTAACTGGGTCAAAGTCTACTAGTTTGCTTGGAACTTGTGTTCCAACATCGTCAAGGACTCTGGTTACTCCAACTATCTCTAGTACCCCTGCCTATACAAAAGAAGTTTTGCAGCTGCAAGAGAACATTTGAATTGATCCTAGTGTAACCATAAAAGCCTCTATTCCTAAACCGACTACATCTACAGCTGATTCGAAAGGTGTTACCCCTCCAACAACTATTGCTGCAGAGCCTGTACCTTCTTTGGCACCAGAAATATTTTACAGACCTCACGATCTCCCTCTCCCACCTAGTTTGATTGCTATAGAAGAGATTGTGGAGGATCGTTCATCCAATACTTCTTTGCATTTTGGAGCTAGGATCACCATATATCCTTCTTCATCAGAAGTTAGTCTCCCTTCATCGCAAGTTCTTATAGAATCACTAGGAAATCTCTTAGATAGACTAGATATGTCTGAACAACCATTGACATCTAGGACTGTGTCATCTGACGCAGCAGCAGCAGAACCTCCTGCCACTACTTCGACAATGGTCGTCGGTATACCATCTGTCCCAACTAGCTCTCAACTACTAGATGGAGTCCATCTAGGGACAGTTTTGACAGTATGGTCTGTTCTCGTTTGTTCGTCCAGAATAGTATCTGGAATCTCTTATGTTGAGTCTCAACAAACTGATCCTTCACAATAGTATCAATTTGGGTAGTCCTATCCCCAAAAGCCAATCTTTCCTTTGAGCACTAGATTACCACCATATGGGGGGTAGTATAACCTTTCATTTTTTCCTCTGGGAGAAAAACCATATCGGAGTTCGTAACAGAATTTGGGTCATGCTGGAATTACATCCAGTGGTTGGATACCAATACTGCCTCAACAACCAAGAGTTGTATACTCAATGCAACAAAGCCTACCTATGTCGAATATCTCGACTACACTGGCCATTATCACAGTGTCACAAGTATAAGCGTTGCCTGTTGTATGCCAACCTCAAGTTTCTTAGGTTGCAATACAACAGCCTCCTGTCTCCACATCATAGCCACAATCACCGATTAGTGGCTCCCTAACTGGAGTGACCCAAGTTGAAATGGGTACTATTACCCCTCTTCTTGGTCAAATAGCTAGTATTGGACAACAGCAAATGGTTTCACAACCATGGCTGGTGCAATATCAACAACCTCAATTCCAACAAGTTTACCAAGGATCTGAGCAACAAATCTTTCCAAGTAATGGGCAGCCGTATATTCAAAATGGTCAACATCAATCATTTCATAATGGTTATTCCCATCAACCTTACCAAAGTTATCAATATCAAATGCACTATGCTGGTATGCAAAGACCCACTGCTCAGGTGATCCCATCATATACTGGTGTTGTGGCCACCAACAACCCCCCTCCTTATTTAGTGTTAGCAATAACATTAAACAAGTGGGGACCCTTAGTAAAAAATTCAAAAAATTCTTTTTGTATTGTACTCCTTAAAAATATATCACATCGCGAGAAGAGAGTAAAACATTTCTTTATGAGCACAATAAATAATGCAAAAAAAAAAAAGAGACGCGAAATCCATTGCATCGCATACATCAAGAAGCGCCCATAAATGAAGATCTTAATAATTCTCCGATGGCCGATATGCGACATCGCATATCGCAACATCGCATGAGTAGCACACAATAGTTTCACATGAAATGCGATCTTGCGATAAATGCGATCTTGCGATAATTGCGATGCTGCAATGATACGAGTTGTGATCTGCGATCTACGATATCACGATATTGACGAAAATGCGATAACGCGATAATGAAATACAAGTTGCAGGAACCGCCCATTGAAAATTCTCCTCAGCCCAACATTCAAGAAAAGTTGTCCATAAACCAAAAAATTGGGTGCACTCCTTAAACGAAATTAATGAACGTACGCCAAAGTGTTAATGAAGGACATTTTTATGTTTTTCGAAGAGTCAGTTCACAATGGGTGACATTATTTTATGCATTCGTAGAGCTTAGAGCTTTTGCATCAATATTTATTGTTGTAACTCTTTTTCCTTTGCGTGAACTGTAGGAATGAAATACAGGAAACATCTAAGGAAAAAGGGAAAGCATCAATACCCGGAGACAGAGAAGAGATCCCCTCATAAACAAATATCGCATGCAATGGAACCACAGGTTCCAGAGTATTACTGAATAGATGTTGATATCAATAGGCGATCCAAAACTCAGGGTAAAAAGCTCACAAAGAACAACATGTTTACAAAATTATGAAAAAGCTTACGCCTAGAAAAGGAAAAGGCGCTACAGACAAAAAACACACCACAAAGGCCCGGATCAAAGAAGCAAGTCATTCGCAAGTCCGGAAGCCAAGATAGCAAAAGAAAAAGCAATTTGAGGGAAATTTGGGATGTTACCAAGTATATACGCAGTGAAATCACCTGGCAAGAGGATGATCCCCAAAATTATCTTCTAATTTACTAAAAAATAACCAGCACTTGCCATTCCTATTTGCTTGACTCAAACAACAGCGGAAAGCAACCAGCCGACTCTTCTCAGGCAAATGTTGAATGCTCGCAACATCAAGGAATAAATGCAGAGATAGTTAGGAATTAGATTCCATTTTTAGAAATAACTTTGCTTAGAAAGAGGGCGGTCATTTAAAAAACCGTATCCTAAATTTGTGTAATTAGGTTATTTAGTTAACAGTATTTAAACCCTTTTCATGCATTTAGAGAAGGGTCCATAAATTTGTCAAAAACTTATCCTCAGAACATGTACTTTTGCACCCTCAGAGGAGGTTTTGATGAATGGAAGGATCGAGATTTATTGATGTTTTCATTTGATATCTGCTACTGATGTTGCACTTCTGTACTCTTAATAGATATTAGAACAAGGAAAGATAAATCATTGTTGCTTGAAGCTTAGGAGTAGGACTAGTCATAAATGGTACTTTTATCTCTTGATCATTTCTTCTTATATTCTTAAAGCAATATACAGTTTTTAGCTGTTTATATGTTATTACATGAATGTTTGTGTTACCATTTGGCACTTTTGTACGATGGAACCATTTATTTATGTTTAATGTGTGAATAACTTATTATGCGATATGTTGTTCACAGCTGTTTTGCTTAACCTTTTATGCAAAGTGGTTCATCTTAAATGATTTCTATTCTTATAATTGCTGAATGATCTTTATTACCAGCTATTATTTGAAATCTCTTTAGATCGCATCATAGAAGAATTACATCCCTGGTTAGCATAGATTAGATGTGTTGTTTTCATTAGATTACAATAGCATAGAGTTAGATTAAAGTAGCTCATATATGAACTTTAGATCAGCAACATCCAATTCTACACACACACACCCTTAGATTGGGAAACTAGTCCCATTATCCCCAGTCGGAATCACTATACCAAACGGATAAGGAGTTGTAGCCAAGGTCCGGACCGGGTGAGTATCCCCCTTGTTATCGACCCGATTTTTGGGGCTTCAACATATTTGGCGCTAGAAGGAGGGCCTGAACTATGAATGACACCCAAATCTAAATCTAAATACCATTCTGAGAGTAAATCACCCTCATCATCTCCCCCAACTTCCGCAGTACGTTTAAATCCAGAATCAGAAGTCGCTCGATTATCAAACACTGCTACACACTCTAATATTTTAGACCAATCTATCATTAAAACCCCTGAAGTTGAATCACTGATTCACAAACTTCAGGAATTTTTCATTTCTCCTCAGAGGTCTGATAAATCTCAAAGCAGTGTGACTTCGCAGTACAATCCTGCTCACCCCCTGACCAGGTTAAAGAGTGAAAAATTTGGCATTCAGCCAACTGAGTTGCCTCTTCCCACCAGGAAAAGAGCCAGGAAATTACCGCTAGAGTCTGACAGCGAGACTCTTTCGTCTACATCATCCATTTAAACTACCTCACCACGAAGTCAACCACCCACGCCTCCATTCCAAATCATCATCCATCCGTCTACCGGAACTCCCACAACCCCTCTTCAATCATCTACGATCATAATATCTTCATCTTCCTAGCTGCAGGGATCATCTTCTACATTTTTCTCTACTAGCAACTCAACGATGGCCCAGTCTCCATGGAACAACCTCGGGTAAGTTTTAATGCCTGCGCCCTTGAGTCTAATACTAGCCCATCTTCAGAAATGGCTGCCAAAATTCAATCCTGAAGCAGGCATGCTAGTAGAAGAACACATAAACAATTTCATGCTTTCTATCAATCTCAACGGAGTTACTAATGAAGACGCTATTGTTCGGCTTTTTCCCTATACAATGCAAGGAACAGCCGGGTGATGGTACTTTTCATTACCCTCCGGGTCTATCACAAGTTGGGATATCTTCCAGAATTAGTTCCTCACCAAGTTTGGTGATGACATATCAATGACAACATTAATCAATGACCTATCCAATCTTAAATCCAAAGTTATAGAACCTATCAAAGATTTCAATTTACGATTCAATAAAATTCTCAACAAAATTCCTACTGCTTCCCAACCCAACAAAGAAGTATGATGTGAATGGTATATTACTGCTTTACCATCGAACACAACAATCTTCGTGGATAGAGCAAATAAAACAACCTTAGTTGAAAACATGACAGAGGCAATAGTAGTAGAGAAACGTGTAATAGATCTGGAAAAAAGATCCGCGATAGAAGAACGCAAATCTAAAAAAGTCACCTTCAAAGAAGACTCCAAAAAGAAATAAGTGAAAGAATTTTTCGATTTGGAAGGATTGCACAAAGTTTTAAAAACTATGTCTAATGAGATGGTTGACATAAAAAAACAAGTAGTAGAAACTTCTTCAAAAAAGCCCTATAGAGCTTTTAAAAGAGGTCCTTCAATGGATATAAAACCACCCAATGCCATTTCAAACGCTGAATCCAAGGAAGAGGAAGAAGAAGAAGAAAGTGCCACTAAAGGGCAGACTGATGACGAAGAAGTTGTGGAATTACAAGGAAGGTGGGATTTCATCCTCCCACAAGAAGAAGATCAAGAAGTATTTCCAGTTAGCACACGAAGCAAAAACCAACTTGATCCTCCCCAAAATACCCCTAAGTAGAAGAGCACAAGCCCTGCAACGAAAGATAAAGTCGCAACAAAGAAAACAACCACTAAAGTGACTCAATCTAGCCCAGTCCAAGAAGATCAAACAACTCCATCAAAACTATTGATAGTGTCAGATGAAATGGAGTATAATATTATAGATGACATGAGAAAGACTAGGGCTAATATTACCCTTTACGTGTTGAGCAAGTTGAAACATCAACATAAGATAATGATGAAAGAATTTCATGCCGTGCCTATTGCATATTCGCCTACCACTCTACTCTCTCAAGCTTCCCACAACATGGGAAGACCTCCAACCAACGCGATCAATAAGATTGACCCAAGCGACATCGCCTTAATTGGAGGAAGATCAAGATCTCACACTCCCCCGTTTCTCCTCACTTATGAAATTTTCAACAAAAACGTGCACAATTGTTTGATAGATTCCGGTACTTCATCGAATATTTTACCCAAATCAATATGTACCAAGTTAAACGTTCAACCAAGGAAATCCACAGCGCGCATAGTTCAACTTGATCGATCTCAAGTCGAAGTGATCGGTGAACTTAATCAGGTAACCATAAAATTGTCATCCAATCCTAAGATATGTCAGGTTATTGACATTCTAGTGGCTAATATCCCAGAATTCTATGGGCTAATTCTTAGCGGAAATTGGTCCGAGAAACTCCATGGATACTTCGTTACCAACTGGTCGCATATGTGGTTACCCTACAATGGTAAACCAAATCAAATAAAGGTCGAACGAGAGTTACACCAAAAGTACATAGTAATGGAATTGGAGGGAGAAAATGAAGCAATAGCATATAACAACAGTATCATAGGCAATTACTTGGTAGATTCTTTTCTCGGCAATTTCAATGTTCACACATCACCCTACTTAGAAAATTTAGTTTTGTCCCAAATCGAAATTTTTTCCCAAAGTGATAGTTCAAAGTGTGTTAATTTTTTAGATAAACCTATAAATACATCTTTGTTTTGGAAATTATAATTTGATGGCTCTAAATCTAAAGAAGGAGCAGGAGCAGGATGCATTCTGATTAGTCCAGAAGGAAATAAGACCATGCTTACATGCAGACTCGAATTCGATTGCACAAACAATACAGCAGAATACGAGGCCTTGGTGCAAGGCCTGCACAAAGCAATCGGGTTGAATGTCAAGTATCTTCAAGTCTTTAGAGACTTTGAAATTGTCGTCAAACAGGTACATAACACTATACATTGCTTATCTAGTCATTTAAAACAATATCAATATTTAGTACAAGATCTGACTGAGCATTTCATAGCATTTAATATTTCTTCAATCCCGAGACTCCAAAACGCAAGCGCAGACCTTTTGGCTAACGTAGCCTCTAAGCTTATTCCCTCCGAAGATTTTAGTCCAGATAGATTCTCAATAGAATTAATCTTTAGACTGTCCATCCCTGACAACGTTACAAATTGGAGAGTATTCATTGACGATCTTGATATTGTAAATTTCCTCACTTCTGAAGGATCCTACTCCAATCAAATAATTGACGAAGACCATCACGATCAACAAGTACAACCAAATAGCACTGATAATGCTATACCTAAATTAGTGGTTAAGTTAGAAGACTTATACGATTTGAAAAATCAGTTTAAAAGGTCTACCAATTCAAAACTCTACAGTACAACTCTGAACTATGAATTAGTAAACCTAGGGACCGATGATAAACCACAAAACGTTAACCTAGGCCTTGGCCTAGTCCTTGAAGAAAAACTAGCATATATTCATCTTTTGAGACAATATAAAAATGTTTTTGCCTAGAATTATGATGAACTAAAGACATACGACACTTCTATCATTCAACATACTATTCCTATGATCAATAACGAAAAACCTGTCCAACAGAAACTGAGAAAAATCCACCCCAATTTAGAAAATTAGATAAAAGCTGAGCTAAATAAGTTATTGAAAGCCAAAATAATTTTCCCCGTCAGACATTCCAAATGGGTCTCCAATTTGGTACCCGTTAGAAAGAAAAACGAAGATATTAGAATCTGCATCGATTTTTGGAATCTTAACAAAGCCTGCCAAAAGACAATTTTCCTCTTCCACCTATGGAACAAATACTACAGGCAGTAGCAGGCTCAGAACTGATGTCTTTCTTAGAAGGATTTTCAGGATATAACCAAGTGCTGGTATGTCCCGATGATCAATTGAAAACCACATTCAGAACTAAATGGGGCACATACGCATATCAGAAAATGCCATTTGGGTTGATCAATGCTGGCACTACATTTCAAAGAACTATGGACATCGCATTCAAGGGTTTAGTCAATAAGTCTGTAGTGATTTATTTGGATGATATAACGGTGTACTCCAAGAACCGAAGCGATCATCTCAAAGATCTAAAACAAATCTTTCAACGATGTTTAAGGTATGGAATTTCACTTAACCCAAAGAAATCTTTCTTTGCATTAAGTGAAGGAAAACTTCTAGGATTCATAGTGTCGAAATCTAGTATTCACATTGATCCCAATAGAATGAAAGAAATTTTTGAAATATCCCTACCTCATAATAAAAAAGCCATGCAATCTTTCGTTGGTAAAATCAATTTTGTAAAGAGATTCGTTCCATATTTTTCACGAATTGTATCTCCTTTGCAAAACATGATTAAAAAGGATTCAAATTTTAAATGGTGTCAAGAAGAACATGAAGCATTCAACCTGATCAATTAAGCTATCATTAATGCTCCATCTTTAGCAACCCCAAATTTTTTAGAATCTTTTACTTTATACACATTTGCCTCAGAGAAATCATATGCTGCGATTCTAACTCAAGCAAATCAAGAAAAAGCGGAAGCTCCAATCGCGTATTTTAGCTCAAATTTACAAGGTGCTGAACTCAATTATTCTAACGTGGAGAAACAGGCTCATGCCATTTTCAAAGCTGTCAAATATTTTAGACCTTTATTACTTAAAACCCATACCAAGGTCATAGTACCATTTCCAGCGGTAAGAAATCTTCTAGTACAGAAGGATGTGGGTGAGAAAAGAGCCAATTGGATCACTACTTTGCAGAAGTATGACCTTGAAATCAAACCAACGAACATTGTAAGAGGTCAAGGCTTCTGCAAAATGTTGGCTGGAGCATCACAAATTTATGAAAATTCATCTGAAGAGATACAAGTGTGTGAGGTAAGCCTAAATGATGCAGAACCATTGTATGCTGACATCATTTATTTTCTTAAGAACGGGTATGCTCCAACACACCTTGATCACACTAAGAAAAGAGCTCTGAGATTAAAAGCTAAAAAATATCAGCTCATAAATGATATTCTTTTTAGAAAAAATTATGATTTTGTTCTTCTCAGATGTCTGGAAAAAATTGAAGCTGAAAAGGTTTTGCAGGAACTCCACGATGGACCAACAAGTGGACACTACGCTGGAGATGTTACTGCACATAAAATCTTACGTGCAGGATATTACTGGCCTACGTTGTTCAAAGACTCACACAGTTACGTGAGGAAATGCCAAGTCTGCCAAACTACTACTGGGAGACAAAGGAAACCGTCCCTGCCACTATAGCCAGTAAACATCGAGCAACCGTTTGCTCAGTGGGGCTTGGACATAATGAGTGAGATCGTTCCTCACTCTTCTAAGCAGCATAGATACATCCTCACGACAACAGATTATTTTACTAAGTGGGTAGAAGCAGTTCCTCTCAAGACAACTAATTCTAAAAATATTATTGAATTCATAGATCAATTTATAATCACTAGGTTAGGACTGCCATCAGCTTTAATGTTTGATAATGCATCATACTTTTATGGAAATGCAATGAGATAATTTGCACTTAAAAGAGGGTTCAAACTAAAATATTCGGCCAATTACTATCCGCAAGGTAATAAGTTAGCTGAGTCAACAAACAAAAACTTAATCAGGATTATTAAAAGAACAGTTAACCAAAACCAAAAGAATTGGCATAAAGCTTTGATAAATGCTCTATGGGCAGATAGAATAACAAAAAAAGCTTCGATCGGCACTCCTCCCTTTAAATTAGTTTATGGGAAAGAAGTGGTTCTTCCAACCCATTTAATCATTCCCTCCTTGTCTTTAATACAATACATTGACGAAGTACCTACTTCCTCCATACAACTAAGATAGATGGAAATAATTAAATTAGAATAACAACGAGAACAAGCTAAGAAAACCCATGCTCATCATCAAGCGCTAATAAAATCCTCTTTTGATTCAAACATAATGACCAGAAAATTTTTTCAAATGGGAGATTTAGTTTTAAAATGGGATAAGGCACATGAAGAAAAAGGCAAACATACAAAAGTTCAAAAGATGTGGCTTGGTCCTTTTCAGATTGTTGAAGTCATAGGTCCATCAACGTTTGTCTTATAGGATTTAGCCGGTAGAAGGGATTCTCTGCCTGTTAATGGACAAATCCTTAAAATATATTTTCCATAGAATATTATTCTCCTATTTTTTAGAATAAGTTTTATTTTTCTTTTCTTTTTCATAATAAAACCAGTTGTGAATGGTTACTATAGGTATTCATGGAAAAGAAACCAATTCTCTTTGAATATTTTGAGCTTTCCTCTTATATAAACAACAAAATTTTTAAAGAACTTGATCTTTATTATTGGCAGATACAGTTAAAAACTTTAGCCTAGATATGATACTAGTTTCAACTTCCAAAAAATTTTAACGAAAGCAACCTTTAGCGAAGAAATTGTTTTATATCAGCGCAATGAAAGGTATCAATAACAAAATAGGGATTCTTTGTAAAGCAGTTATTTTCAAACTCTATTATTGTCGTCCAGAGATTTTTTAAGGAAAGCAAGGACTTCCTCCCTGTTAAAGAAAATCACAACATTTAGAGGAACAACCCAAGAAGCACTATATCTTAAAGAATAAGAGGTCTCATCACGAGCCGGCTTATCATGATCACAAGTATTATAACTTGCTGACTTTGCCAATACTGTCCACCAAAACAGGGCAATGACTCAAGATTGTTGAAATCAAAAGACGAGGGGTCTCATCACGAGCCAGCTTGTTTAGCAAAAGTGTAAATCAAGTGAATGACTGTGTCATAATTTGGCTACCAAACCAAGACATTGTTCTTTAAGAATAAAAAAGAAAATCAATGCAATAAGTGTCAATATGGGTTTTTCTTTGAAAGTTGTAGATCACCTTGAGCAGGATAAATGATCATTCCTGGGTAACAAGTAACCTTGTCGAGGCTATGGATGCCTGCTAGCAGCAGAGGCTCTACCTATAAAAAATGAGCATATTTTAAAGGCTGGCATACAGAGAAGACTTTATTTTATCCTTACAAGACCAAGTAATGGCTGATGTAAATACAAGGACAAAGTCTGAGGGAGTAAACAATTAGAATAAAAAGAGGTTGAAACAGAATATCATTGATAGAATAAAGCATAATGTAATCTATCTATCCATAACAAAGTTTAGATTTATGAAATTTTTATGTTTTTAAAGTAAGTTTCAATAGGGAAGCAGAGATAACTGGTTCTTCCAAGTGAATCGCCATTGTTGTGGCCACCAACAACCCCCCTCCTTATTTAGTGTTAGCAATAACTTTAAACAAGTGGGGACCCTTAGTAAAAAATTCAAAAAAATCTTTTTTTATTGTACTCAAAAATATATCGCATCGTGATAAGAGAGTAAAACATTTATTTATGAGCACAATAAATAATGCAAAAAAGAAAAAAAAGTGGCGTGAAATCCATCGCATCGCATACATCAAGAAGTGCCCATAAATGAAGATCTTGATAATTCTCCGATGGCCGATATGCGACATCGCATATCGCAACATCGCATGAGCAGCACACAATAGTTTAACATGAAATGCAATCTTGCAATAAATGCGATCTTGCAATAATTGCGATGTTGCGATGATACAAGCTGCGATATGCGATATCGCGATCTTGACGAAAATGCGATAACGCGTTAATGAAATACAAGTTGTGGGAACCGCCCGTTGCAAATTTTCCTCGTCCCAACATTAAAAAAAGGATGTCCACAAACCTAAAAACTGGGTGCACGCCTTAAAAGAAATTAATGAACGTATGCCAAAGTGTTAATGAAGGACAGTTTTATGTTTTTTGAAGAGTCAGTTCACAATGGGTGACATTATTTTATGCATTCGTAGAGCTTAGAGCTTTCACGTCAATATTTATTGTTGTAACTCTTTTTCCTTTGCGTGAACTGCAGGAATTAAAAACAGGAAACATTTAAGGAAAAAGAGAAAGCATCAATACTCGGAGACAGAGAAGAGATCCCCTCATAAACAAATACTGCATGCAGCGGAACCACAGGTTCCAGAGTATTACTAAATAGATGTTGATATCAATAGGCGATCCAACACTCAGGGTAAAAAGCTCACAAAGAATATCATGTTTACAAAATTCTGAAAAAGCTTACGCCTAGAAAAGGAAAAGGCACTACAAACAAAAAACACACCACAAAGGCCCAGATCAAAGAAGCAAGTCATTCGCAAGTCCAGAAGCCAAGATAGCAAAAACAAAAGCAATTTGAGGGAAATTTGGGATGTTACCAAGTATATACGCAGTGAAATCACCTAGCAAGAGGATGATCCCCAAAATTATCTTCTAATTTACTAATGCCAGCACTTGCCGTTCCTATTTTCTTAACTCAGACAAAAGCGGAAAGCAACCAGCCGACTCTTCTCAGGCAAATGTTGAATGCTCGCAACATCAAGGAATAAATGAAGAGATAGTTAGGAATTAGATTCGATTTTTAGAAATAAGTTTGCTTAGAAAGAGGGTGGTCATTTAAAAAACCGTATCCTAAATTTGTGTAATTAGGTTATTTAGTTAACAATATTTAAACTCTTCTCATGCATTTAGAGAAGGGTCCAGAAATTTGTCAAAAACTTATCCTCAGAACATGCACTTTTCCACCCTCAAAGGAGGTTTTGATGAATGGAAGGATCGAGATTTATTGATGTTTTCATTTGATATATGCTACTGATGTTGCACTTCTGTACTCTTAGTAAATATTAGAACAAGGAAAGATAAATCATTGTTGCTTGAAGCTTATGAGTAGGACCAATCATAAATGTTACTTTTATCTCTTGATCATTTATGCTTATATTCTTTAAGCAATATATAGTTTTTAGTTGTTTATATGTTATTACATGAATGTTTGTGTTACCATTTGGCACTTTTGTACCATGGAGCCATTTATTTATGTTTAATGTGTGAATAAATTATTATGCGATATGTTTTTCACAACTGTTTTGCTTAACTTTTTATGCAAAGTGGTTCATCTTAAATGATTTCTATTCTTATAATTGCTGAATGATCTTTATTACCAGCTATTATTTGAAATCTCTTTAGATCACATAATAGAAGAATTACATCTCGGGTTAGCATAGATTAGATGTGTTATTTTCATTAGATTACAATAGCATAGAGTTAGATTAAAGTAGCTCAGATATGAACTTTAGATCAGCAACATCCAATTCTACACATACACACCCTTAGATTGGGAAACTGCTCCCATTATCCCCAGTCAGACTCACTATACCAAACAGATAAGGAGTTGTCAACCAAGGTCCGGACCGGGTGAGTATCCCCTTTTTTGTCGACCCAATTTTCGGGGCTTCAACACCTGGGTATGCTTTGCCGAACATGAATCAATAGTTTCCCTTCATTGCGACTTTAGAGTTACCAGATCTAAATCAGCTAACAAATGATCCAATTACTTATGCCCCTTTGTGGCCAGTGATTCCTCACAAAATTCTATCAGATATTCCTAAATTTAATGAAAATCTAAGTGAAGACCTGTCGAATCATGTAATGGCCTTTCATCTATGGTGTTCATCCAACACTCTCAATGATGATTCGATTAGGCTTCGCCTTTTCCAGAGAACATTAACTGGTCTGACAACAAAATGGTACATTGAATTGCCTAGAGCTTCATTTGATAACTTTAGCACCCTTGCCACAACCTTTTTAACCCATTTTCAATTACCCATAAGGTATGAAACAGGAACAGAGCTCCTTACCAATTTTAAGAAGATGACAATCACTCATATATCTGATCATATCCATGAGTGGCGGTGTCATCATAGAATGGTAAAAACATATGTTCCCGATAAGCTATTAGCTGAATGGTTTATTAAGTCATTGTTACCTTCTATAACATAATATGTGGCAAAGGGAGGGGTCGTCACTGAAGAGCATGTCATTGCTCATGCGTAATATCTAGACTTGATCTATACTCAGTTTGGTATGCTCTATGACAAAATCCCTGATGCTCCTACACCAGAATTTTCCTTTCCTCCTCCTACTAAATCAAACAAGGACTATCATGTCGGTGATAGCATGATAGGTATGATAAGCACGAAGTCGACAAAGGCTACATCTAAGAAAGCTCGTAAGATTTCTGATCAAAATGCAAATGAAGAACTTCTCGCCTCGGAGGTAAATGCCATGTTGACTAACAAAGGCAAAGAACCAAAGCAACCAGGAGGCAAGAAGAAAAAGAAAGGAAAAAAGAATAAAAAGAAAGGAAAAAAGAATAAAAAGGAGGGGACGTCTCTTGAAAAATATTCTACAAACACTTCTGGGCAAAGGAAACCCCCTGCGGGGTGTCTGATATGTGATGATGATCATTGGACGAGAGATTTTCCACATAAAGCTAAAGTTAAGAAACTCTTTAAGAGTTCAAAAACCTCATCGGTATTGACTGATCCGTTTCCAAACACGGGAACCAATCTAGTTGCTAGTGATAATGCTTCCCCATCCCAAGTACTTATGTTATCCATTTCAAAATAGAAAAATGATGCTTTAATATCGACAAGGAATAAATATTACGAGAATCCACATCTGTCGAACAACAAGGCTACTGATCAACCTAGTAGCTCGACAACAACCTCGACCAAAGTTGTGCGACCCATCATTCCCGTAGCTAATGATAAAGCTGCCAAAGGGAGTATTACAAAAATTGACATTTAATCCTCATCCCAGAGTGGCATAGAATTATAATATAGTAGAGAACCTGGCCCAATTTCCATCCGCTATGTCGACACTTGAGGTGCTACAAAATTGCCCCTCCCAAAAGTAAGCTCTATTATCAGCAATAGGTGGGATAGACCCAGCGGATTCCAATCTTGTAGCCTTTAATCATAAAGGATATGACCCTCAGTTACCAGCTCAACTTTCTTTCCTCATTCAAGTGAAAGCCCTCAACAAAACTGTTCATCGAGCAATTATTGATGAGGGAACATCTACATGTATTATGTCGATGAGTTGCTAGAAAACTTTGGGCTCACCACCCTTGTCACGATCCTCAACGACATTGAAAGAATTTGATGTACAAACATACACAGCTTAATAGATTTTAAGTAACTTTCAAGTTGAACTCGGGGGCAAGGCAGTAGAAATTGATGTTGAAGTTATCGACGGAAACCTCAATTACAACATCCCACTTGGAAGGCCCTAGATATACACTATGGCTGATGTTGTGTCGACATAACTCAGAAAGATTGCATTTCCCTTCCAAGGTGGAATTATAATCATCGACCAAGAAACGTTTCTCCCCAATAGTTCACAAGTTACGGGAAGCATTCCGATGATCCATGGAAGCTCTCAATCGCTTCAAAATATCAGAGTAGGCCTACTAAATGACCCGACATTGATGGGTACTTTTGCCCTACTGCCTCCAAACAATCTGGCGAAAGTGGCCATGGTGAGAACCTGCAATATGGTGTCTTCCATCCAAAAGATATCTGATCACGATGTTAGCATGGATCATCGCGAGGTTTTGCCTCCAAGCCCCATAGAAATATTGTAGCAATCAATGTTTTCGGCATGGGAGGTGAACCCAAATCAATGCTCATCAAGTGTTTGGATAGATAGGTCTAAGGAATATGGTACCCCTTCAGATCCTTGGTTGCAAGTACATTCTACATACGAAGGAATTGTTTAGTCAATGATAATTGAGGGGGCACCATGGGAAGATTACCACCATTGTTCCCATCTTCCGGATTGTAAGGAAGATAGTTCCAGTGACCTTGATCATCCCTCAGTTTTTGATTTTCTATCAAATACTATAAATATGGTGGATTTCGAGCGAAACATGTCCAATATTGAAGAGACTATCACCATCAATATCTGGACCAAACCAAATGTTGTAGAGAATATTCATGTCGACAAATCTTGTTCTCCTTTAGAACTAGAAATATATTATGCTCTCTTTCCTGAATTTAGAGATGTCTTTGCATGGTCATATGAAGAAATTCCAGGCATCGACTCGAGTATTGTTGAATACAAAATTAAGATGTATCTAGATGTAAAACCAGTATGACAATGTCTTCGGCAGGTGCACCCCAAGAAAGCCGCTGCCATCAAGGCGGAAGTTGAAAAGCTTCTCCATGCTGGTTTCATTTACCTGGTTCCTCTAACCAATTAGGTATCGAATATTGTTCTAGTAATGAAAAAGGAAGGAATGATAAGAGTGTGCATCGATTATAGGGATCTAAATCAAGCTTGTCCAAAGGACAACTACCCTACACCCTTCGTTGACCAGATAATTGATGAATGCACCAGATGTGAAATATTTTCATTTATGGGTGGATTTTCCAGGTATAATCAAATAAATATCCACCCAGAGGACCAGTCGAAGACTACATTTATTTGTCCGTGGGGCCCATTCGCATATCGCAAGCTACCCTTTGGTTTAAAGAATGTAGGGGCAATCTTTTAGAAGGCAATGAATTATGCCTTCCATGACATCAAGAACATCGTTTAAGGATATCTCAATGATCATCCAGCTCATTTGCAAAAGTGGACCAATCATCCACAACATTTGAGAGTGATATTTCTACGTTGTCGACACTACAACATACGACTCAATCCACACAAATGTGTGTTTTGTGTCAGTTTTGGTCGTTTACTTGGCTTTGTGGTCTTGAAGGATGGGATTCGTCTCAACCCATGTAAGGTTCAGGTAATCATTGATCTACCTCCACCTTCAAATTTCCTTCAGATTCAGAAATTCCAAGGGAAAGCAAACTTTCTGAGGAGGTTCATTCCAAATTATGCCAAACTTGCTAAAGGTTATACTCGTCTGTTGAAAAAATAAGTACCCTTCATCTGGGATAATGTCGTGCAAGATTCCTTTAAAGCTTTAAAGGAACCCTAATAAAAGCATCATTAATGTATGCTCCTGATTATCAAAAAGACTATAACCTGTATGTGGTTGCAGCAGATACGACCATAGCGATGGTTTTAGTTCAAGAAGACAATGGAATTGAGCATCCTATTTATTATTTAAGTCGAAACTTAAATGATACAGAAACTAAGTACTCCTATGTTGAAAAGCTAGCTCTCGCAGCTGTTCAAGTGATACAGAGATTTCGACACTATATCCTCTTTCCAAAAACCACCATTTTGTTAGATTACAACCCCATGAATTATATCTTGTCGCAACAGTTACTAGGGGGCAAGTATTCCAAATGGATAGTAATTTTGAGAGAGTTTGATCTGGAATTCATAAAATCCAAATCAAAGAAAGCTCTGGTTTTTGCGAAGTTGCTATGCGATCTCCCATCGTCGTCCAACAATTCAAAATCCAATACAACAATCATGGATGAGTATTTATTTTTTATATCTTCAAGTGATTCGTGGTATGGAGATATAATCATCTATCTCCAGATCCAAACATATAGGTATAATACCTCCCATTCAGAGCACCGACGTACTCAATACCAAGAAAAAGAACACATGATCGTCGGTGATACACTTTACTATTGTGGTATCGATACAGTTCTACGGAGGTGCCTCACCCATGAGGAGGTCAAAAAAGTCCTGAATGATTGTAATTCAGGCACATGTGGGGGCCATCAATATGGTTACACTACAACTTAGAATATTTTACGAGTAGGATACTTCTGGCCAACAAAGTTCAATGATTGCATAACCGCAGTTAGAAGTTGCCATGCTTGCCAAACCTTCGATCGCAAAACAAGAATTTAACCTGTGCCTCTGCAACCAATATTTGTTGTTGGGCCATTCGCCAAATGGGGCATAGATTTCATGACTTGTAACCCCACCTTGGTAGGGGCGCATGGGTATATCATAGTCGCATTCGACTATTTTACAAAATGGGCAGAGGCGATGCCTACATTAAACAATAGTGGTGAAATGACTGCTCTTTTCTTTTTCAATCATGTAGTCTCCATATTTGGTGTTCCACAAGCTATAGTTACAGATCATCGATTGCATTTCACAATCAAATGATGGTTGATTTGGCTGCCAAATTAGGACTATGCCACAACAACTCTACTCTATATTATCCGCAAGCTAACGGACAAGTTGAGGTAATCAACAAAGCCCTGAAGCGCATGTTGCAGAGGATGATCGGTGTCCATAAACAGAGTTGGCACTTAATCCTCTACTCAACTTTATGGGCATACTAAACATCGGTGAGGAATGCAACCAGGTTTACACCCTTCCAGCTGGTGTATGGATGGAAGCAATCTTACCAATTCAGTGCAAAATCTCATCCCTCAAGCACACAGTCGAACTTCTCCACGGAACTTCAAAAGAAGAGGCTCATTTCTTGGAACTAATCCAATTGGATGAAACCCATCATGATGTCACCTTGGCTAATGAAGCCCATAAGTAATGATTCAAGGCATAGTTCGACAAGAATGTCAAACCCTATGTCATCTCAAGAGTAGGTCCTACTTTACGACCAATAGTCTAATAAGTTAAGAGTAGGTCCTACTTTATGACCAAGAGTCTGATAAGTTAAGAGCAGGTAAGTTCAAGCCTTTATGGATGAAACCTTATATTGTTAAGAGGGTATTAGAAAAATGAGCCTATGAGTTAGTGGATTATGATGGGATTCCACTAGCGCAACCCTGCAACGGGTTGTACCTTAAGCATTATTGTGCTTGACTCAGTGTAGTAACCCTATGCTTTTGTTACATTTTTGTTTTCGCTAAGAGAAATAGTTTTTGGTTAGGTAATCCACTTTTTCATTTATTACATATGTCAAACCCATTGGAATCATTTGTTGGATATGCCGACAAAGCAAGTTGTAGTTCGCAGAAACTATCTTCTGCGGCCTGGGCCATCTTTAATCGAAGCAGTGAGTTAATAAGATTCAGAGGGGTATGTATTGGCCATTCAATGAACAACATCGATGAATACAATGCGTTGATGGAGCTCCTCTCTGATGCCATCGCACATGGCATACACTGACTTGTTCTGAAGCTAGACTCACAACTTGGCATTCTACAACTCACTGGTATCTA
>APFE031558422.1:129355-148586 GCA_000404065.3 Pinus taeda
ACTAAGGTAAGATCGAAAACATTTGAATTCTCGTAGAATGATGTGTATCTAGAGAAGGATAGCTCTTGTTTGGTTTGTTTGTCATTAGAGAGTCTTAGACTCCTAGGAAGGTTAGATTTGTCCGCAAGTATAACTCATTCCGTGTGACAGTTATGCTTAAGTATGGTAGATGCATTTATAATGGGTCTAGATAACATGTCTGCAACTTTGTTGTGTATGTCCTTTTTATATTTGATGACTAAATGAAAGTGTTGTAGAAAACCCATCCACCTGTAATGTCTTGATTTCTACAACTTAGTTTGGGAGTGTAGATATTGAAGTGGTTGATGATCAGTATGTATTACTGTCTCTTTGACCATTAAGTAATGTTTCCACTTTTTCACACTCTGAACTAATGCATACAATTCTTTATCATATGTAGTATAGTTAACTACTGTAGAATTGAAAGTCTCAGAATGATAACATATGGCTTTACCATGCTGTGTCAACACTGCTCCCATGGCATAGTCATTGGCATCAGTTTGGATCTCAAATGGTCTTTGTAGATCTGGCAGTGTTGGTATAGGTGTTGTACTAATTTTTTCTTTCAAGGTGTCGAAGGCTTTCTGATGTTTGCCTCCCCACTGAAACACCTTATTCAATCATGTTAAAGCATGTAAGGGAGCTGCAATTGAGGAAAAGTTAGAAATGATCTTCCTCCAATATTGTGCCGCTCCTAAGAAGCTTCTCACTTTTGTAGCAGACTTGGGTTTAGGCCAGTTTACAATGACTGTCACTTTAGAGGGATCTATTTTCAATTCACCACCCCCTACTATATGACCCAAATAATTTAGAGATGTTTTTCCAAATTCACATTTTGAGAGTTTAACATAAAGTTTTTCCCTTTTCAAAACATCTAATGTCTGCTTAACATGCTTTAAGTGTTCTTCCCACGTTTTACTAAAAATCAGAATGTCATCCAGATACAGAAGAAAAAAATCATCAAGAAAAAGTCTGCGTACATCTGTGTACATCATTCATTAATCTCATGAAAGTAGTAGAAGCATTGGTTAAGGAAAAAGGCATAACCAGCCACTCATACAATCCCTACTTTGTTTTGAAAGTAGTCTTCCATGCATCTTGCTCTGCAACTCTGACCTGATGGTATCCACTGTGCAAGTCCAGGTTGGTGAAATAAAGAGCTTCCTTCAATTGATCTAAATGATCATCTATGCGAGGAAGGGGATAACGATTTTTTATTGTTATCTTATGTAGTGCTCGGTAGTCAATGCACATTCTCCACAAGCCATCTTTCTTTCTCACCAAAATGACTAGTGACCCACATGGTGATGTGCTAGGCCTGATGAACCCTTTCTCGAGCAACTCCTGCACCCGCCTCTTGATTTCAGCATTCTCTAAAGCAGACAACTTGTACATCCCAATGTTACACAATGGAACATATTGCTGCAAAATAATATCATGAAGTATTCCCCTTTTGGGTGGCAGACCTTTAGGTTCTTGAAACAAGACATCATTTTCGAAAACAATCTTTTCTATATCAGCCTATTGATTAGCATTACAATCCTCAAATACATTGGTTTTATCAGGTTTCTTTTCCTTTACAACCATCAATAGGAACTGTTTGCATGAATTTATCATTCTTTTCATCTGTCCTGAGTTTATGAGAGTATAATTATTCTTGACCTTATGAGCTCTTACAAAGCATTCGATTCCATATTTAACAAGTAGATACTTGTTCTAAGCTCTATAGAAAATAGCCTTTCTATGATAGAAGTACGGGCTTCCCAAAACAATTCCACATATATCCAAAGGAATTACATCTAACTCAACCTCATCTACAAATGTTGACCCAAAAGAAAACTTGAGTTTGCACTGTCTAGTAATTTGTGGTTGTGCTTTATCATTCAACAATCCTAACGGGTATGGTTTCTTGTGAGGTGTAGTTGCTAATCCCAATTTCTCTACAATTGCTTCAGAAATTAGATTTAATTATGAGCCACTATCAAACAAAGTATCAATCTTTTTATTTTTGGAAATAACTCGAATATGGAAAAGCTCATGTCTTTTTCTCTCATGTTCTTCATCAATACCAGATTGAGTAGAATTACTAGTAGATGCTTTAGAATTCTTACCTTTTATACCTGTGGCTGCAATGATTGTTTCATCTCTCGAGTATGGCCCCAAATATTTCTGAATAGCTACATCAACCTTGTTCTTCTTGTCCTCAGACTTCTTAGGTCTCAGCTTTGGATGCAGTGTCCAACAATGCTCATCATCAGGCCCATCCCTTTTACAGTGAGTGCATGAAGCTTTACTTCTTTGTGCAGTGTTAGCCTTCCTTTCTTTCCACTTCTGCTTTCTTTCCTCCTTGCTCTTGTTTAGAGTGGGTTGAGATGGTCCCCCAACTTTTGGATTTCCATTCTTTCCTCTAGCTTCTAGATGAGTATCTTGTACAGATATCTCATCTATAGTAGTGGGATGAAACATGAGGATGGTATGCCTCATGTAGCTGTGTAGACCACTAATGTACTCCAAAAGAGTCTTTGGTGAGTCGAGTGAGATACCCAACATCAATGCTCTCTTTCTGAATTCTTGAGTATACCCTTGCACACTTTTCCCTTTCAACTGCCAAAGAGTTTGCCAGCTCATCATGGCTTGTTGCATGTAAGCCAATGGATAGAACTACTTCTTAATGGTAGAAACAAAGTCATTCCAGACAGAGATGGTCTTACCATGCTTCTTCATATCAGCTTGGATTTTTCCTTTGCACGAAACCAAGGAAGTGCCTCCTAGGCGTAGGCTTGCCAACTAAATCTTACTCTTGTCTAAGTTGATGTTCTATACCCTGCAATATAAATCAATTTGTCTAATTCAACTGTCCAACTTTTTAGCATTCAAATCTCCATCATATATAGGCAAATCAAATTTAACATCTAGCTTAATCAAAGATGCTCTCTTATTATGCACAAGGCTATTAGGAGGTGTGAGAAAACTTTTCTCTCTCCCCTTTCCTTTCAAGTGGTCATCGGAATGAGACTCATATTATTCTTTATCTTGTTTAGAACCTAATGAAGCTTCATCCTTATGCTTTCTAAAGTCCCTATACATTTCTTCTACCATAGACTTTATAGCTAGGAAAATTTCTATGAATTAAGGGTCTGGCCCCATAGAACCTTCCTCTGACATTGTCTTCCAAGAATAGACTCTCCCAATTTTAGGGTTAGTTTCGACCAACTCTCGTTCTCCTAATTTGTGCTTTGATCTAGTGAGCATTCACAGCTAAACCAACACAAGCTTGTCTAAGCTGATATCCTAGTGCTCTGATACCACTTGATCTGATAATCACCCTATGAGTGGCATCAGTTAATGATTTACTAAACAAAGGTATTACAGACTCATGTGCGGGTGTGTGTTCTGTGTTATTGAAACAACGGATCAATCAAATTGCCAATACACAAACATTTAAAATGGAAAGACACGGAGAAATACAATAAGAAAACATAAAGACACAGGAATTTTAATAAGGATTTCACCCTGTTCTCATGGGCTACATCTATGGTCTAGCTTTCAGTGGTGGCCTTGTTTTATTGTGTCTTTAAGTAGAGAATTACAATGCAGGGACTTAATGTGAGTTCTGCTGAAGCAGGTTTTGCTTGGCAGGGTTCTTCTTGGATTCCCCAAGCCACTGGAGTACACAGACTCTTCTTCTTCCTACCAGCTCTATGATCTTCTGGTCTATAGTGGCAAGAGCCCAACATGGTGCTTAGCTCGGACAGATTCCTCTATGGGATGGCTTGAATCTCTCAAGCTCTGGTGCTCAAAGCTACCGTTGGTCAGCTCAACCCTCTGTCTCTTCCTGCTATTGCTTTACTGCCTTCTTCTCTGTTGTCTGTCTCTCAGTGTTCAATTGTGTTCAACGGTGTATTTTGTTTCGCTGTTCATGGCTTTTAGCCATTCAAACTCATGCCCATTTGGTTCCTTTTCTACCTCTGTTGATTCACCTTTTATAGTTGTCCTTGAAGTTCCCTATTTGTCATCAGCATGAACACTCGGGAAGTGGCCACCTGTCCTCCTTTAAATAGCGCCAGTCTACTCATCGGTTTGTTTCTTTAGTTACATTGTGCATGCATTTTTTCTCCATTGTGGCAGTCAAACAGACCTCAAATCTTTACAAACACGGATTAATCCTTCATCTATTTTTCTTCCTCCATTGGTGCTGTTATCTCACAATCAGATCCTGATAGGCTGCTGGTCAGGTTGACTCTAAGTAACTATTTCAAACCTATTTTAGGCTGAGGCTTAGCCTCCTCAACCTGAGAGGGTTCTCTCTAAATGGGTTAATGATTTTGATTATAGATAAGATGGCTAACTCTTGTAAAACAACTGTGAAAAGTATGAATGGTGGAAACACATTAAAAACTATCCATTGGGCTTATGGAGTCAATAACATCTCAATATAACAATAAATTCAACCTTACGTAGAAGTCAGGGCATTCAGCATTTAAACATTCAGAACATAAACTCATATAGGACCACACAGTTTATAAATGTATATAGGAAGTCAGAGCACATTCAGTGAATTCTGAGTGATTATACATCCATACCACTGCAAGAATTAGGAAAGGACAACATCACATATTCTGAACATAAAGATCCCTCATGAATCCTGAGAAGTAAAGCCAAACTTGTATTACTGAAACAAAGTTTTACATAAGCCAAATACCAGCCTTTTCATAAAGATTTTCCAACCCTGATTACATTGTTGTTTCAGCTATATATAGAGCTCTTATTCCAACTGATCGAGATTCCTCCTCAAGCATGAGGGGAATTCGAAAACTACTTCTATTACTGACAACTCTTAAACTCTAACTACTTAATAAATATAACAAAGTGTTGACTGGAGTTTTTTAGAGATCTAAATCAAATATGACTCTAACTCCAGATTACATGCATAATGGATTTGATTAAGATAATCCCTTTCTTTGACATCTGGTTCTCTTTTAGTTTAGCTGAGATGGGTGTTCAATGCTCCATGCTGCTCTTAAATGCTGTATCTTCTTCACTGTTCAGAAAAATTAGGAGACTATCCTTGCTTCTCGGCTTTATGGTTTTCAATCCTTCAAAAGTCGGTTTTTTATTGTTGTCCCTCAAAATATGACGGTGGCCATGTTTTGATGTGTTGTCCACTGTTATGAAACATGATTTGATGATGTGTCATCCACTGTTTTGAAAACAAAAAGGAAAAAGCATTCAAGTTGTCTGATTCATGCTTTAATTTTCTTATGATATGACAAAATGCAACTTTTTGATCCAAACCATTTATTTCCACTTGTGCTAGTCTGATTGGATGTTGTATGTTCAGGTGTTCTCGTTGTATACATCTATCCTTCAAAATTTTCCCGCTTCAACTTCAAAACTGCTTGAATTATGTTGAAATCATCACCTTCAGCAGTTTCGTAGCGCGCTACGAAACTGCTGAGTTGTTTAAAAAACCTTGTTTTTAACCTGAGACCTTTATTAATGGAGTACTTGGTTGCCAAAACTTCTTTTAGACTTTCCAAAAGCTGAATAGGGATTTAGGTTTCTTTAGAAAGCTAAGATCAAGCAAACTTATCAAAATTTCGAAACAAAATCTTACTTGAAATGTAAACTCATTTAGCAGGTCCTTTGAGTTGGCTTAACTGTGCCTTCAGATCTTCTATTTGTTTCTTCATAACCTTATTCCCAGCTCTCAGTTGCATATTAATCATCCTGATGTACTTGGCTTCTTTGATTGCCGGCACTCTCCAGGTGTGAAATTGTGTATTACAATCAACCACTTCTATAGCTGCATTCTCTTCCCATAGAGTTTTAATTCTATAATAGTTTTCTTGTATGACTGCATGTCTTCTAGCAGCTTTCTTCAATTTGGCAATCTCATGCTTAGCTGATTCCAATTTGCTCTTCAGGTCTGCTATATGATCCTCTTTGGATGTAATGACTGTTTTGCCTGTGTTCTTCCTTTTCTGGCGTTGTGTCCCTTCCCATGTTTCCTCTATTCTTGGCAGTGCTTCCTGTACTTGCTGGAATCTCCTTGTCATAGGTCTTCTAGGTTTAAAAATAAATTCTTCAGCTGGCTCATCAAATTTAAGCCTTTTTGAGGCTTTAGATTTCTTGGTACTCTCCTGTTCTGACTATATCAATTCAACTTGCACTGGTAGAGATTGTTCAAAGTCAATAGCCTGTAATAAATTGTCTAGGCTTCCCTTGGAAACTGGACTTTCTTCAACTACTACAGCTTTACCTTTTTCCTTAGTCATCTGGCTTCTTGTTCTTCTCCTTGAAGCTACTTCAGATGTGCTTGTTTCAGTTATAGTCTTTTTACCATGATCTTTTTCCTTAGTTGATTGCTGAGGTGGATCTTGAATGATGAGTGGCTTCACTTGTTTTCTTGCTTGTGAATTTGGAATCCTCTTAGCTCTTGCTTCTGTTTGTAGCTCTGCTATTGTAAAATCTCTTGCAGGTAGAGGACTGAGGCCAGTCTGGCTTTTGAATCCAGCCATAAAAATGAATGAATTCCAATCTATGTATACCTTTTGGAGCTCATCTAAACCCAGTAGTTTAATCAAACCGTGATGAAACAAAGAGGTTTCACAATCCTCCTTCGTTAGCTGTACCTTATCACACATCTTACTCAAACTACGGAAAAGATAAAAAGGTAAGTCTATGGAGACCTTCCCTGTGAAATGCAAAAGGAGCTTAAAATGGTATGAGTAAACCTTGTTATACCTTCCTTCGCAAGTCAGATATTTTTGTATGTAGGTGAGTAAATGAAAATAATATTCTTGGAAATAACTCCTGGGCACTACCTTACTTAAATCTGCATCTACAAACTCATTCCTTAAGAACTCCTTGCAAGGATTCATGTCAAATTTGAAATTTTTAAACCATTGCTCTTGTCCTCGTGGGATCTCTGTCACAGTAGATATCACCTCTGGCGAAACCTGCAATTATATCATAGCTACCTTCGAATTCAAGCTTGTGAAGTTAAGCGTGAATTCTTTGGTTACCTGTGCGTGTCCTCCTTGTAATTTTTTTCAAAATTTCCAGCACCCGGCCTTTTTGAACACTTTCTCCACCTCTTTATTCCTTAGTGTTATATCTAGGCCTTCAGGTTCAGTCCTTAGACATTTGCCGGATCTGTGCTCCTTCTTCTCCATTGATTTTTTCAAATATTCACAAACAATGACTGTCGGTCCTGGTTTGGATTGTCATTTAGCCTCGCTTGATTATCAGCCTCGCTTGATTATCATTGTATTTGAGTTTGGAATCTTGCCGTTTAAATCTCTCAAGTTGCAATCTTGCAGATTGGTCATTCATGCAAGATTTACAACCATCATTAACATTTACGCACGGTGGTCTTTCTTGGAAATGATGATTCATGTGTATCAACAGATCTAGTGGGGGTGATAATGGCAATGAATGGTGGAATGTGATAAGAGGGGTACATGAACTGACATGAGAAGAAACGGCCTGTGACTCACCTAACGGACTTGACATTTCGGGAAAGATTCGTTGCGAAATGTACGAATCCATGATTTCGCAGCGCGGTTAGTTTTCAATTTGAATGATGCGCTGCGAAATTGCCTAATTGAGTTTGCGCTGCGAAACTGTCAAACTATAAAAGCGCTACGAAATTGCCTAATAGAGTTTGCGCTGCGAAATTGTCAAACTATAAAAGCATTGCGAAAATACTTTAATAGTATGCATGCGCTGCGAAATTACTAAAAGACTTGGTGACTGATATAAGATGAGACGTGGCTATGAAACAGTGGTGGGTGGAGGAGAACCAATGGGGACTGAAAATAAACTTGACTCATGACCTCTTTAAAACTTAAGACTCTAAGGGAAGAAAAGTGAAAACAAGAATAGACTAACACTGACCTTTGTCATCAAGCTAAGATGAAAATTTACATATATCAGGTCTTTTTAGTTCTAAGTGATAACATGTGCAATCTCAGCTGTTTGATCTGGATTCCCTAGATCCAATGTTGTACACACGTCCTACACAGTAGAATTGCTTGACCAATAATGCGCGATCAGTGGCAGTTTTCTCTCACCTCCACCACCATGTGTCAATTGTTGAGTGGGATTGCTCTGCATTCTCCAAAAATGATTACCATTTGAGGGTGCCCTGATCAATACCGTCGGTTTCTAGAGTGTGGGTCCCACCTTATGCGATTAGCGTTTTTTTTCCTTTTTTTCCCGTGGTTCTCTAGTTCGCCATGTGTCCAAGTGCTTAGGCTTCCTCCATTTTGGCCCTGTTTACCCAGCGATGCGCGCTAATCGCGCATCAAAATCCACCTTTGTTTCCCGATCCGAGACTCCCAGGGGCTAATTTTGCTTCCCATGCAGTCTCCATCGGCCTCAGTCAGTGCGCTTTGATCAAGGTCCTCGTCATTGCACGCTATCTGCCATTGCCACTGGTTTAGGTTGTTTTTGGTTGTTCTTTTGGATTTCCTTAGGGATCTACTCTAACTTGATACAGTCATGGTTCTTGAAAGTCTTTTATGGATCCAATTCGGATTAGTTAGGGCTGAATTAGCAGTCTTAACCCTACTAGAAGGTTAGATCTATGTAGAAGTAGATCTAAGGCACTAAAAGACATCAAACTAGTCTTTGGATGCAAAAAATTGGTTCTTGCATCCTCCAATACTGCTTCAGGTGAGACTATGACGCATGCTACGCAGGTTGCTTCTGAAAGGGCCGACAGTGTAGGGTTTTTCTGGTTGGCACAACTAACTCCAAACCTATGTTAGGACTCGTTAAGCCAAAATCCACCATACCCATCCGTTCTATAAAATAGATGAAATTCGCTCTCCCTAGAGCTTTCATGAGTATATCTGCAACCTTCTCTTCTGTGGTAACATATTGTAGCTGGGCTTCTCCATGTTGTACACAATCTTTGATGATATGACACTAAATATTGATGTACTTTCACCTATCATGAAACACTAGATTTGCAGAGAGATTTATGAAGCTATGATTATCACAATAGACACTAGTCGCCTTCATCCTATGCCTGAACAAGCTTACTAGCATATTTCGAAGCCATATATCTTCATACATAGTTGTGTTGACTTCCATATGCTCTACTTTTGCAGAGCTCAATGCTATGGATTTTTTCTTCCTACTACGTCAGGAAGCCATCCCTGATCCAACATTGAAGTAGTACTCAACGGTACGTTTCTTATCCACTAAACTCCCTGCCCAATCTGCATCTATGTACCCACAAACTCTGACGTCATCCCCTTAAGAACATATCAACCTATAATCGATTATGCCATGAACATACCTCAAAATATGTCTCAATGCTGCCCAATGTCAAGGAAAATTTTAAGAATGGAAAATTTCAAGGACGTTTAAAAACATTGGCGAATCTCACTAATCCCTAATATGCAAATGCTAAAAAGTTTATTGATATATTTGTAAAATTATTCAAATTTATAATGATTTTATATATAGTCTCCATATAACGTTGACAATTTTTAAGGTAAAATAATTTTATATTCTAAAATTTTGGCAAGTCGTCTTTTATAAAATTGGAAATTAGTGAATCTTTTTGTGGAAAAATCATGGAAAATTAGCCCACTGGGCGAACATTAGCCCCTAAATTTTTCCATGCCCAATGTACTCTCTTTGGCTATACCATGAAATGACTTAGGGTATTGACTATGAAGCAAATATCTAGCCTAGTGTTGACCAAATACATGAGAGACCCAGTAAGATGTCTATACAAGGTGGGGTCGACATCCTTGTCATTTGATGCATCTATCTGCCTCTAGTTACTGATCATGGGCATAGACATGGGTCTTAAATCTTGCATTCTAATCCTCTTCACAATATTTGTAGCATATCTTCCTTATCTAAGGAATATCTCCCCATCCTTTTTCCATAGTTACAATCCTAGGAAATAGTACATCAACCCCCAATCCTTCATGTCAAATTTTTTTGCCAGGTTCCTCTTGCAATCCTCTATGAGCACTAATGATCCTGTCAAAAAGAGATCATCCACATACAAAACTAGAATGAGTGGCTCACTTTACCATCAAATAGTAAAGGCTGGGATATGTGTCACTCTTGACAAATCCCACATGCTACAAGTAGCTGTCAATCCTACCATACCATTGCATGAGAGTCTGGTTGAGTATGTATAGATCTTTCTTCAATCTACACACATGAGTGTGCCTCTCTTGCATCTCAAAGACCTCTGGTTGTTCTATGTACACTTCTTCCTCTATCACCCCATTCAAGAAGGTTGTCTTGACATCCATATGGTGAATTTACCATCTAGTCTGAGCTTCGAGGGATATAATTGACTGGATAGAAGTGTATCTAAAAATTGGACCAAAGGTCTCCTCATAGTCTATCCATTCTTTTTGTGCATACCCCTTTGCCGTGAACCTAGCCTTGTAATTTACCACAATGTTGTCTTTCACATATTTGATCTTATAGATCCATCTAGAACCTGCAACTGATCTTTCCTCTAGCGTTGGCACTACCTCTCAACATCATTTGTCATGATAGAGTTATAGTCTTCTACCATGACATCTACCCACACTTGATGTTCTGTGGCCTCCTAAAATCTTGAATGTTCTAAAACCTAAGCCACCAATGGTTGGTACCTATCAGGCTATTTGTGATGTCTTTTGTTTGTCCTAGGAGTTCCAATAAACTGTTCTGCATATCTCAATGTCTGATGAACCTCTCTGTTGGCTCGAATGCTAGTCAATGGGAGGTTTCGCTAGCTCCTCCTCATCCTTCCTCTGTTGTTCCATTTGTTGTGAACTCCCTATATTTCTGGCAACTTATGAAATGTTGGTACTGGTCACAATACTCGATTGTTGTGACTTTACTCCTACCTATCCCACCGACTGCCCCTACTTCTAGATCAAAGGATATTACATTCACTGATTCTCATCACCTGCAGGCATCTCATGAGATATCCTGAAATCTCGGTCCTCCATGAACTTCATGTCTCAGCTTACTAAAATCTTCCTATTGCTAGGAATGTAGATTATGTATTCATTTATAGGTTTTTTGTACCCAACTAAGAACCTCTTCTCTCTAGTCTAATATAGTTTGGTATGTTTATCATCTAGCATGTGGCAATAAGCAATGCTGCCAAAATTTTTGAAGTGGCTAACTTCTAGCTTTTTCCTTGTGAATACTCCTTCTGGATTTTTCTTCTATAATGTTCTATGTGGAGTCCTATTATGAATATATAATTTTGTGTTACGTGCTTATACCCATAGGAATATAGGTAGATCATGGTCATATAACATAGCCTTTGCAGCTCCAACAATGGTTATGTTTTTTTACTCTGCAACTATTCTACCATGGATTCTATGGAGCTGACAATTCTCTCTTGATGGCTTCGCTTGCACAAAAACTTGTGAAGTATTTATCATTATATTCTCCATCATGATCTAAGTGAAGCACCTTGATATTATTACTTGTCACATTCTCCATGAGAGATTTAAAAACTCTTAAATGATCAAAGACCTCATCTTTCATCTTCAAGAAGTACATCGAGGTTTTCTTGGAATGGTCATCAATAAAGGTGACAAAATATTCGTCATCTCTGAGAGATCTAGTGGACATCGAGCCCCAAATATCTGAATGTATGAATCCTAAATGGCATCAAATCTACTATCACTTCTTGGAAATGTTTCCTTAGCATACTTCCCAAGTATGCATCCTCTGCACACATCATCATGTTTCGTGCCAAGTTATGGAATCCTTGTTACCATTTCTTTAAGCATCCTGAGTGCTCCATGGTGTAGATGTCCCATTCTCCTATTCCATAACTCATTCAGCTCATTCCCACTACTAATTTCACTAGCTATTAGTGTCATTAGAGAAATAATCTATAACCGATACAATTTGTTACTTCGAACTCTAATTTATCTTACCTTTTTCTAGCGTGGGTGTTTGACATACACTTTATTCCATAAGAAGTGAATGCCATACCCCATATCCTATAACTTGGATATTGAAATCAAGTTCATACCCAATATTGACACATGCAATACATATTTAGCACTGGTGCTTGCTCCTCATTCCCTCTGAAAATTTATGGTTCCTCTCCCTACTACAGTACATTTCGTTATGTTTCCCATAGTAATCTAGAAGTCCATCATCTCCTCTTTGTAGCTAGAGAAATATTCTCTAACCAATGTCATGTGAGCTTATGCTCCACTGTTAACATACCAGTCTCCCTGTGAAGTTGATCCTACTAAGAAAGTGTTGTAGCGGCTACAACCACCCTCCAAAATTTTGCCTTAGCTTTGTTTTGGAAACTCCCTACCAACCATCCTCAATAGCATGCCTTGCACTGTCAAGTACATAAGCTTTAGTGCTTTTCTAGTAGATTGATAACCTAGGCATGATAGCTTGATGCATCCCCCTCATAGGTTGTTTCTATAGACTTGGTCCAACTATAGGATGAGTAGCTATCTCAAGAAATTGAGCAATTCTAGAGGGGAACTAGCCCTTCCTTCAGAAATTGCGTGATTCTGTCTGGTAGCCTGCTGGGCTTCAGAATTACAAAATGATGCCTATCAACCTTCACTGGAAAAACTATGCAATCTGACATAGCAGGACTACTTAGCCCATAAATTAGGCAATTCTAGGCAACAGTCAGTTGCTCAGCTGAGAAATTGTGCAATCCTTCTAGGCAACCAGGCCAATTCCCTCCTAGAAATGCGCAAATTTTCCCCTCAGTCAAGGAGGTTGTTGCATGTACCATTGGGTTGATTAGTTTCACTCGGGACTGAGAAAAATTAAATTACATGCATGGCCTTCTTTTCTCGAAAAAGAAAAAACAGACATGAAAAAAGGATCCCTATATTTTAGGGAGCTTTTTTTAGTAGATGGAGGTTACATGCAAAGATCATTTTACAATCTTTCCTTCAAGTGTTGTTTTTTCCTAGGTTTGTGGCATGCACATCTGAGCATCAAACTTATTTATTCAACACTTCACAACTCACTTATTCACATCAATCTTGGAGCTCTGACATCCCACAACACATCCAGGAGTCTTTGACATATCCAACTCAACTATTTACAGGTAACTCCTCTTAACTTGTCTTTTGTAGTATTTACGTCACTTTTTGTGTTTTGGCTTTTGTGAGCATTTTTTTCTTGATTTATTTGAACTCTTACTGTATATTGCATGCATATTATCTTGTAATAGAACCATTTCATTCATCATTAGAATCTCACTATTTTCACATGCATAACACTGTTTTGAATGAACAGTCGTGAATTTGGCAACTCGCTTCACAAACATGCATGTTGTTCTATTTTCTGAATCTTTCATTCATTGTTTGCATGCATGAGCATTCACTCTTTCTTGCACACATTATTGCCATGGATTCACCTTCATGTTAGCCTTCAGTTGCTCGTTGGCGGGTCTATGCAACCTTGGCCTGGACTATGCCTCACTAAGACCATATTGTGTAATCCTAAGAGGGAAGGCCCTGCCTTCCTGTCAGAAAATGCACATTTCTACCCAGTGATTGTGTTCCTCTATTCCATTGTGCAATTCTGAGTGGCAGTGACTGTTGGCCCATAAAATTGTGTAATGCAGTCATTAGGCCTACAACCCTTGCCAATAGAAATTGCACATTGTGCAATTCCAGTAGCCAGTAAGCCAGGCTAGATTGTACATTGTGAAATTCCAGTAGCTAGCTAGCCTATAGATAGCCCAAACTACCTTTTTCATAGTTTTGGAAGCCAGTCTCTTGGCCTCCCAAGAAAAATTATGCAATCCTTGCCAATCAATATTCAGGTATGTTCTATGTCGTTACTCATGTTTGCTTTGGTTTTAGCTCACAGATTTCTTGCCATGCATGCCACTATGTCTCTAGATCTAGCGGTGTTAGTACTTCTCTCAGCAGTTCAAGATCAATGGCCTCCAAAAGAGAAGGATCAAAGGACACTGACGGAAGTGCAACTCGAGCAACAACTGAGTGATTGTCTTCAAGTTTTTCAATCTATGAAGACACCAAGTTGATTGTAGACAAGGACATGAAGCTGAAATGGAAAGAGTTTAATTATGCATTTGTAGGCACATTTAGGGAAGATCTCAAAGACCACCAAGTCTATGTGAACATCCACAAGTCCAACTTGTACCAAATTGCATGCAGGTATCTCATGCTCCCATGCGCGTACATGATACATTGGATCATCTTGCACAATGACCCCGAGATGATTTTGAGCAGTGTTAGCGAGATGGATATTTCTACCTTTATGGTGCAAGATTATGAATAGATGTATGATATGTTGAAGCCTATGATTAGCATGGAGACACCCTTCAGCATACCCAGCAACAATGCCAACTTTATAGATATCTTGAATAATTGGGTGAAGGAGTCGACCAAATTCAGGACAACACCCAATCAAGTCTACAAGACAAATATACTACAGAAGGCATATCAATACTTGGTAATCTTTGCATGTCACTTGTATGGCCAAGAGAGCATGAAAACCTTCCCGCAGAGTTCAATGATTGCATTGGACCAACTGTCTAGAGAAGTCAAAGAATGTAACTAGTTCAACATGTTGGCTCACCAGCTGAAGGAACAAGTAAAAAGAGCTCAAAAGCCACCCAAAGGTTAGTAGGCAAAAATGTACATGTAATTTTACATATTTAATGCAATTTGTGCTCGTCGGGAGTTCCTGGGTTTGAACTGGGCATGGACATCAGTAGAGACCTTTGTGAATACTTATTGTAAGATGTTGTTCGAATGCAGCTTCAGAAGAGTTATCACACATCTATCTAATAATTTTGTCACCCTGGTGTACAAGATTATATTTGAACAAGATCCACCCTGCATGTTGAAGGAAACAATGGAGGCATTGATTGATATAGAATATTACTATGACTAACCCTTCAGCACCTTCATACGGATGTACAACGTATCATATTAGGAAGTATCATATCACATCTCAGTAGGATTGTCATCGAGGTTGCACTGGAAGAAGATGGCACCATGGCCTGCTCTTCCATTGTGGATAAAGTTATACGAGATACAAAATTTAAAGCATGTAGATATTGAAGAAGAGAATATCAATAAGTTTCCATTCGATGCCCAGAGCTTCAACCCATATGACTCAACATTATCTTGTGAAAGACCATTGCACGAGAGTATAGTTTACTTGGATCCATGAGGCATGTCATTGAGCAGAGGAGGACCCATGGAGATATTGTCATAGCTTCTCCAGATCCAATGAACTAGCCGGCCACGCTGTGGAATGGTTGGCAAAGCAGCATGAAGCAACATCTCAGAGAGCAGCAACAATAGAAGTAAGCATACCACTGTGCAACAAGGGAAAGAGGAAGATTGTCGATATCATGTAGGAGGAACAAAGTTGCAAGTTCTAAGTAAACCCACTTGTGCAGAAATCATATTTGGCAATAAAGGCAAAGAGGCAACAGCATGACCAGAGGCACGCGTAAAGGCAGAGAGAAAAATGGAGAATGGAGGAAACAGAAAAGGAGTTGCATGAGTTGAAGGAGCAAATCCTGAAGGAATAGGAGTTGTGCAGATAGGAGAAGGAAGCGTTGTAGGAACATGTATAGTAGGGGGTGCAACATGTATAGACAAATGAAACTACACCCATATAGGTAGTTGACTCATCTGAATAGCTAGCATCTGGTAGACAAGGTGAACAATCATAGTAGTAGGAATTTTCTTAAGAGATTGAACAAGAAATTCAATAGATGGATACAGACACAAAGCAACAAGAGTTAGAGAAAGATATCAACCTTATGCCTCATCACCAAGAGGTTGACCCACCAACTTCACTGCATCCAAAAGAGGAGAAAGTCCTAAGCAACCAAGGAGACACTCGAATCCTTGGAGACAATCTAGAGGGAGAGATGCACAATATCTCATTCGATGAGTCCCAACATGGAGTTATGCAATTCGCAGTGTGTCGACTCCAGATGATCACACATCTCCTGCGTAGTTTTAGGAATGAGTGATCATGTTTGACGTGTAAAAAAATCCAACAACATTGGCTGATGCTACCAGATCATATGTTGAAGCCACTAGCTCAATTGTTCACTTCCTGATAGTTGAGAATGAGTGAATGGCGAAGGAATTATAGATAGCCAAGTAGGGAGGAGAATTGGTTACAACATCTTCCCAAGCAGAGTTGAAGAAGGAAATACTGGATGAAGTATTGTCCCTTGACACAGTCATGCAGGCATTGTATTCCACGTTTGGTACCATGCATATGGCAATTGTCCATCTCAATGGTTGGTACCAATGATGTGCTAGGAGAGCACATATGTTGTCAAATGTGCATGTTGTGGTTGACTTCACGAAAACATGGACAATGAGATACAAGGGAGCCCACTACACTTGCCTACAATGATGAAGTGTAGAGCAATTGAACTAAATGCATGCATCCAAAGTTAAATCCAAAACTATGAATATCTACCATAGCTCATCACTAGTTTATAGGATTCCCATGCATGGGTATTCAAGAGTATGGATGTTGTTGCGAATGCACATGTGATCCCATATATTCGGACACTCACCCAAGTGAGACAATGACATAGGTCCGATTGGAGCTTGACTCATACTTTGATGAGTTGATGTGCATAGCCTCTAGCCCAAACTTGGTGATCAATGCAGACACCAGGCACAAGTATGTTGCCAGTTCGGCTGCACTCAAGGCAATGATGCACATGTTATCAAAATATTTAGACAAAGGAGCCTCATTAGTGTACCTAGATGCTATGGAGTCAAGAGTTCATTTCGAGAAATATGTCACCTTAGATTTCACAGACACCATCACAAACTACCGAGCTTGGCATCAGTTCTCTACTGTCAACCACCATGATGATGTTGAAGAGCTGGTCTTCCAACTATTTTCTGACTCATAGTGATATCTTGCATGGCTTGCTCAAGAATATTTTGTACTACATGGGTACATGCGCAGATTGTATGTAATGTCTTGTCAAGTGTAAGTTCAAGTGTCAATAGTTGGATGTAACTGTCATAGAGTAGATGAAGAGTAATGAGGGTAGATGAACTATCATAAAGGGGAATGTCAAGTGCCACCCCACCCTTTTATATATATAGTCCCTCATAACTCATTGTAGAGGCTTTTTGTCATCCAAGCTTCCAATAGGAGTATCTTAGAGAATTCTTGGACAGTATTATAATGTGCCTTGGCTTCTCCACTACGCAAAGCTACTATATCTATTTGGAGGAGCAGGTGGTTGTGACTATAACATTCTTCTATCAGAACTATTGGTTGGACATGGATGTATTTTATGACTTGAACTTACACTTATTAATAGAATAGAGCCAACATGTTTCATGCATATGTTGTATTGTATTCTAGCTATCTTGTTTACTCTAAATGATATATGTATCTAGTTTCTTACATATGCATGTATGGACTATTCTATATAAGTACGTATGAATCTTACTGAAATGTGTGGATTGGTTTAACCATCACTTTGGATTTCTCACTAACTTACTTTCCAGCTTGCGATGCATCTTTGCTCATGTGTTCCCTTCCAAGCAGCATACTATTACAGGTTTCCAAGGGGTCCACTCACCCCACTTTCCATGTCTTAGAAACATTCATTCACCTTCCTTAACTTGCCACAGTTGTCACACCCTTACTACCAATAAGGACATATTAATTGCCTCTGTGAGAAACCACTGTCAAGTTGATACCATATGAACCATTGCTAGGAGTCCAACACCAAATGGTCTAAGGTCTAATTGGGACTTCTTACCAGGGAGATCCCTTGAAATGTTGGCGGGTCTAGCACCATCAAAATTTCTAGCACTAGATGGAGAGCCAGATGATAAGTTGTGTCCTCTAATCCTGTTTTAAACCTTTGCACATATATCATGGATTTTGTTACACTCCTCCCTCCACAATGTCTTTCACATGCCAAACCTCTCGACATCATGAGGGAGTTCAAAGATCTCTTTTCTGAATTAATGTGTGACGGTGAAGGCGAAGTGGCCTAGCCTTTATTATTTCATGACTTCCTCGGCATGCTTGATGAGGAAGATCGTTGTTCTAATGAACAGGCCAGTCTGTTGCTTGGATATGCACTTTACAAATCGCCGCGATGATCGTGTTGTAGCCTACCAGCTTACATCATGCACTCACTTGAGCTTTTCTATGGTCTCATTGAATATGCTTTGCATCATTTTGATACTGACCATCTTGAAAAAAAATTGTTACAACAACAAAAGTTTTGCATGAGTCGTCTGATGATTTATAGTAGCGCTTCCATGTTTTGGAGTTTTAAGCTCCTAGAAGCCAGATGGAATTCCAGTATCACATTGACAAGTTTGAGTACTGCCTTATCAAATTTGTCAATCCTAAATAGAAATATGAGCCCAAGCCTTTCTCAACATTCTTTAGTGATGGAGTTGCACAATCACAGACGGACATGGTCACTATCACAAGTCACTCTCTACCATCCCCTCATCAAATAGCTCCACCACTACAGAGTGATGTGGGTTAGCATGCTCACACATATGTTCAACAGTCACATATTGCCAACGTCACTTCACTTAATTTTTTCATATATTTCGTTGTGATTCGATCGATTTGTCATATGTATTTTGTACCACAACCTCTGTCTTCATACACGGATGATTCTCCAGATGATATTATCTTGTGTTCTTCAATTCTAGACTCTACACTTGTTGTGAATGAGGATCAAGCCATCGACAGAGTTGGTTTTGGACAACCAACATGTGTTATCATTCACGAAGAGTATGATTGGGAGCTTGAGCATCAACACTCGGCTAAGGATGACTGCTTTCTATCCGAGCCTCCTCTGTTCCTCCCTTACCTTTTTGGTGAACCTACCATCCATGATTCACATGTGTATCTCCATCTACAAATGTAGCCATTGCTGATCATTTGTGGGACACACTAGATTTAATTCCACCAGACAACAATGGAGAGGATAAATTATTCATTGAAAATCCACTTGACTATTCATCTACCTTTTCTAGAAAAATAGAGGGAAAATTTGTCTGATCCTCATCTACCCATTTCTTTGATTCATCATATCATGAGGATGCCGATGAAATCATTGTTTTTGGTGATTGTAGCTGTTATGATCTATTTGATCCCATATTTGATCATGATGATGATTTTATTGCAGTTGATTTTTCGAAGCCACTGGTTT